>WHYT01000089.1:0-25287 GCA_009806455.1 Tetrax tetrax
GTGGCTTTACCTTAATGGAAAATAAACTTTATAGCTTTGTAAGGCAAGGGATTTTAAACTAAAGGAGAGTCGATTTAGATTAGACATAAGGAAGAAATTTTTCACACTGAGGGTGGTGGAACAGTGTCCCAGGTTGCCCAGAGAGGCGGTGGATGCCCCATCCCTGGAAACATTCCAGGCCAGGTTGGACGGGGCACTGAGCAACCTGATCTGGTTGGAGATGTCCCTGCTCCTGGCAGAGGGGTTGGACAAGATGGCCTTGAAAGGCCCCTTCCAACCCAAACTGTTCTATGATTCTGACTTGCCACCACAGTAGAGTAAAAGTGTGCTGGCATAGAGCAACAACTGTTGAGCAAAGCGGCACTTCTGGGAGGTCGTCACCATCATGCCCGTAATGTCATAAATCCTAGAATTTGTACGGGACTTCACGACATAGCGTATGTGCCGTGTTAGTGTGGGTTGCAGTTCTGAGAAAGCACTGCTTTATGTCCTCTCTGAATGTTAGTGACACATCTTTCTTTACGCAGCCAAAGAGAAGGTCAGCTAGACTATCCGCTGTAAGTATTTTATTTACTCTTGTAATACGATATCGCGAGGGGTACCAGGTTCTGGGGGACAGTTACAGCAAGTTCCCACCTTGCTGTGAAAGGCATGGTGCACAGCTGTGTGAATTACCTGCTCTTTCCTCATACTTGTCATTTGCCCATTGATTTTGCGGGCCCAGCTCTTGGGTAAACTGAGACCTAAGAGGGTGTGGATCTGTGTCGTGCGGTAGGGTTCAGCCCAAAATCAGAGCTTTAACCGGCTCTTGGCGTCCTTTCCCACAGGCGCTTTGTGCACCCCGCCTTTTTTGAAGCCATTGTGGAAATGCCGGGTGGATAACGGTTGAAGTGCTTAATTTTAGTGAAAGCTAAGACGTATATTCATACATAGTTATGTCCAAACGTTAATACCTTTCATTTTTGGCAGCCGCCTGCCTTCACAGCGGACAGTAACACCCAGGCACAGTAGGGATCCACTTACTGTCAGCGTCCGTACCGTAACCGCTGTAACACGCGTGGGGCAGCGTGGGTTTGGATGACGGAACACACTGACCTGACTCTGTCACGTACTCCTTCCTACCACACAGTGAAGCAGACAGCTCTAAACTATTTTTTTTGTTTGAATAGTTTTCCAAAGTTGCCAACGTATTGCTAAAACTTTTATAGCATTCATCTGACTCTGTTTCTTCTGTGTGTTTTGTACAGAAACCTGCTCCGCCTAAACCGGAGCCAAAGCCCAAAAAGGCAGCACCTAAGGTAAGTGCTTGCGATCTCTTGAAGGTGTGAATGGGGGGGAGAAACATCCACAGCTAACCATTTTGGTTTTTCATGATTTTCTTTAAGGTTTAAGATTGAATGATGTGAGTTAAAAGAAGGTGAAGGATGTAAAGATATTAAGCGATTCCTAGCGAAGGAACGTGGTGAGCTGAACAGATAGTACAGCAGTTGTGGGGAGGCTTTCCTGCTTGCCTTGCAAGGCTCTTCTGAAGTTTCATACGATGCATTGTTGGGAAAGCGATGCTTTGAATAGAGATCAGAGACTCAATTAGAGAAGGCATGGAAAATCATGCTTTTGGTTACAGTTTCTTACTCCGTTTTCGTTCAAAGGCACTCTTTTCCGTTAGTTACCCGTCGATCACTGGGGATAAAGTTCTGCATACCTGCCTCCTTAAGCCGGATAGTTTTGGAAGTGTCAAAACCAACCTGTTGCCATCACAATTTTCCATTGTGGTTTTGGATGGTCGTACGGGCAAAGCACAGGGGCGAGAGCTGCTTTAGTTGCAGGAGGGGATGGCGGGCTGGGACACAGGAGCTGTTTTCTGTACGTTCAAAAGGCCTTGCCACTGCGTACGGCACGGCAGACTAGGAAACTCTTCTGCCTCCAAGTCCTGCGGCATGGACGTCACGAGGAACGGACAAGAAGGAGAACCCTGCTTGTCGTTTTGGGGACCCTGCATCTCCGTTCTGTCGTCTCAGTGGTGTGCAGAGCAACTTTTTCACATCTGCGTCTTGGTCGTGCAGCAGGATTTCTAGATCCCATTCCGGAGCGGCAGGGGAACCTTGGAACCCTGCTGCTCCGCATTCCTGTGGTTCGAGGGGCTGGCACGCTCTGGATTGCATCTCCCGCGAGTGGCTGGGCCCCCAGGGAGAGGGGGAGAGGGGAGCCACCGCTGGTGGTGGCTCTTCCCGCTCAAAGGGCAGAGAGCTGGCCTGGGGATCCGAAAGTGCTGGCTTCAGCCCCGGCTGATGGCCTGTGCAGAGCTCGGTGCACTTCCATACGATCCACATTACTGGTATTTTCTTTTTTTATAAGTTTGCTTTGGTTTTTATGGAAGTATCTCGGAGTTTATACACAAAAGCTGCAAAACAGACTCTCGAAAGCTGCGAAAATAAGCGTTCGAAAGTTGAGGAGTGTGACTGTCGGCACTCAGTTTGGTCCCTTACTGCGCGAGCGCGTGGTGCAGTCCCCTGGGATCGTGGACGGTTTGGTTCTGCCGGGAATGCTCGCTGCCCCGCACCCCGACTGACGCCTTGGTCGTTGTCCCGCGCATTCCCCCCAGTTGGGCCTGGAAAGCGTTGGTCCTCTTGCTTCTGAGGCACTGGTTTGAGGCCAGGATGCTCGAGTTGCACTTTTGGCTCTGTACAGCTCCTGTCGAATGCTGGATCGGTATCTGCGCAAAGGGGGATGTGGTGGGAGGTGTGCAGGCGTCTGTAATTCTTGTGTCCCCCAGATGCTCCACCTTGCAGCCTTCGGGTTCTCCGAATGTCTCTTTTTGTGGGTCAGAACAGATTGCACCGTTGGAACTCAGCCATATTGAAAGACATAGAGCTGGGAAAAAAGTTTTTATCACCATCTCCTTGGGTATTTTTTGTTCCTGGACTCACTCGGTTGCGGAAGGGGGCTTAATCCCTTACAGAACAGCCATTAGCTTGTCCCCAAAAGCCACGGATCTTGCAGAGCAGAGCAGAGATCCCAGGATCCTCACTCACAGCCGTGTGCCGCGAGATGCTTTCTCTCCGGGCAGAGTCCAGCCATGGAAGCCACTTTCTGTGGATTCTTCTCAAATCCTTTCTTAAGAGGGGCTTCACCAGCAGAGTGGGCTGCAGAGAATTGCAGTTTTAGCTCTCTTAATACTTTGTTGTCCCTTTTTAATGGGGTGAGGGACAAGATACTCTTCTTCAGATGACTCTGAGTCCTTAAAAATCCTTTATGGCTTACGCTGGGAGAGCGAGTGACTAAGACGCTTGAAAGTTGGAGGACTGTTCAACCGACGGAGGGGAAAAAGAGTGAGTGGAGGCATACTCCTCTCTTTCCTCCTCTGCTGACTCTCTTCCTCTCTCCTTATCTCTGCTAAGTCCCCCAGAGGGGAGGAGAGGCTTGTTGAGAGCGGGCGCAGGCAGGAGACGGGGACTCCGCGCCATCTCGCAGCAGAGTTTCTTTCCCAGGTGGGCTGCAGTCCCTCAGCAGGGTCAGACTGGGGAGCGGGCGCTTAGAGAGGGAAGGACCCTCACCCATTGGAGTGCTACGAACCTCCAGGCTTAACTTTTCCGCATTGTTATAGGATCTGGTCTTAATTTGGGGGAATTTTTAATCATCAGCATCATGGAAGAATCAGGTGACCTTGCCTCTTACATCTTGTGCCTGAGTTCACCCTTAGCAAGCAGCTCATTTTTGATGGGAATTCATTTTGTACACTGATAAGCGAGGTGCTGAAATAAGAAAGTACACTTCCCATGATTTTTATTCCCTGACGCAACTCCATCTTCTGAGTAGAGATACTTTTTTTTTTTATCTTCACTTACCCCTGAGAAGTAATTTTGCAGGTGTTTATGGTTCCTTTGTTGGAAGTAGGTTAATCAAGCGAGGAACAAAGCTCGTTTGCTTAGTGCAGTTACTTACTGGCAGCAAGAGGCAGATCCTTGGACGTGAAACTCAGGAGAGTCGTGCTTGTTCCTGTGCTGGGGTCGGGATCTGACCCTGCCGTACCGAAAACCGTTACTGCGGAAGCTGTCGCGTCGAGTTCTGTTTTGATTTAGCCCGCTCCACGTATGAGAAACTGCGCTTCAATAATGAATGCAAAGTTCTTGCCGTTACCGAAGCGATGCCGTTGAGCCCCCAGCTTGTCTGTCAGGCAAATGGTTTAGTACCGTGAGGAATATTTCTGGCAGGGAAGGGGGAAAGTCCTTTGACTACAGCTTTGTTACAGTTTTCTAAGTAGGCATTAGTAGCACATCTGAACTATTCTGGTATTTCCACTAGCGGTACATGTTCTTTTTGTTCTGTGCCGTGCCTTTCAGCAGCGCAGCAGAAACACGGGCCAGACCAACTCCAGCATTTTTTAGCTAATTTAATTGAATGCCTATTTAAAATCGGAATTCTTTTAGCCCCAGCCATGGCCGCTTTTATATTATGCGTTTCCCAGTGGCGCATTCAGGAGAGAATGGAAGGAAAGCACTTCTTAGGAACTCTCTCTCCTCTCTGTCAATAGGAAATGCGGTGTGTAGAAGCAGGTTGTGGAGGGGTTTTTGGCGCTGAGAATGCGCGTGTGCAGATGTACGAGGGGGACGTTAGCGCTTACCGTATCGCCATCCGTTCTCTTAACAGAAAGAGAAGGCAGCAAACGACAAGAAGGAGGACAAAAAGGCAGCGACGAAAGGGAAGAAAGGAGCCAAAGGCAAAGATGAAACTAAACAAGAGGACGCTAAAGAAGAAAACCACTCTGAAAACGGAGATACCAAAACTAATGAGGTACTTTAGCTACGGTAAACATGGGAATAAGCACAGATGTATTGGTAATACATCTGCAGGAACTAACGAGTGGGCCTCCTTGTCAGAAGGGGCTGTGTGTCACTGCCATCCTGTAAAGACAGACCAGCTGCAGTATCTGCACAGGGCTGCTCCCAGGGAGAGCCTGAAAGAATAGCGTTCTCCTTCCAGCTCGTTCCTGCGGTGCGATAGAGCCCTTCCACAGGTGGTCTGCGCTGTCGTAGCGTCCCTCTCAGGGTTGGCACGAGAGCAATGCAGAATATTTGGGGAACAATAGAGCTCAGTAAGATTGCTATCCAGCCCTGAGCTGACTTTGCATATCCTCTCTGGACTGCTGGATTGCCTCTTCTGCTCAGCACGGGTTGGTACTGCGCCAGAAATCTGGTTTTAAGTTTTACACAATTCTTTAAAACAATTCTTCGCCTCAGAACAATTCAACAAGAGATCTGCAAAATAAACTTGGTCTTGTCTCTTGATCTGCAAGCCTCTTTCTTACAGGTTCTTACTGTGTCAGCTGCTTACCTAAGAGCTGCTGCTTGCCTGGGCTAGCTACCAGCTTCAGGCAGCTCCTGGTGGCCCTTTCCTAGCAGATTTCTTGCTGATAGCAGAAGCGCAACGTTTGCTCCGGGCTCCCTTTGCCCCCGTAGGCACAGGCTAGCCTGCTGTGTTCTCTGTTGCTTTTGATTTACAGTGACCTCTCTTCATGTGTTGGGTATCGTTTCCAATTAATGGGTCGTTTATTCTTTCATGTTTAAAACTAATTCAGGAGCTTCTGTGCTAAAAAAATCATGTGGGGCTAATGCCCTTCAAAGGGTCTTTGACAGGAGTTTTGCGGTTCTGGTATGGTGACTTGACACCATATAGCAGGCGTTTTTCTATAAAAAATAGAGAACAGGTGAGAACCAATTTCCCCAAAGCCTGGACAGTAGACGAGGGTCGCAGTTTTATGTGCAGTGTAACACTGCCCTGAGACTGAACGGAGACGAGGATTTGACCTTTCCCTAGCGTGCGATTGATCCTAATCGAAAATACGTTCCAAACTTCTGCCTCTTTGGGGGCACTCAGCCCTCCAGAATGAACGCAGTAATTAATTAATACTCACCTGTGCTTTAATTTTTAGAATTATCAGCCGACGTGATGCTGTGTTGATATTTTCCGTAGTAGCTGTGCATTCTTGTCTCTCTACACAAAGTGTTGTCCGTGTGCGTGCTAACAAACTAGTCTCTCTTTGATGCTTGTTAGAATGGAATCCGATTAGCATTACGAATAATATTTCTATTCTTCCCAAACACTTTTGTAGGCACCAGCTGCTGAAGCATCTGATGATAAGGAAGCCAAGTCCGAGTAATGTTAACCCTGCCCTATATCTCCATCATTTGGTATCCGTACCTCCATGCTGTATTGTTAACAGAGAGGAATATTTTTATCAACTATTTTATAAATGCAGGTTTTTTTAGCATGAATTTAATTATGGAACATCTTCATCTCGGTTACTTGGGAATTAAATCCCTAACAAACAAAACAAAACAAACAAAATCATTGTTTTTAAATTTTGTGATTGTAATAGTTTGTATGGTACATGGAAAGAATAAGTGGTGGTAGCTTTTGACTTCTGTCAGTGTGTCCCTTTTTGTGTAAGTCATGCTTACAGACTTCAGATTTTAATTTTTCCCTTGTATGTGTTGTATGGTTTCTTAAAGTGGGGAGGTCTCAAAACAAATAACCGTGTTAAACATTCCAGTGGTTCTGTGGGTTGCTTTTATAAAGAAGGTGAGCTATTTTCATGAAAAAAAACCTAAGAGCTGGAAATCTGTTGTTTCCCAAATGTAATTTTATTTTGTCAGTTTTGAAAAAAAAAAAAGAAAATAAAAATAAATAAAAGTGTAATCATGTTTTTAAATGAAATACAAACATTTCTTTTAAAAGGGCAGGTCGGTTGTATGTACCCACTGTTAGGAATTTTGCTGGATTTATCTTAATAAAAAAGACTCCTCAAAGGCTGCCTGTGGTCTGTTGCTTGTGCTGCCAGCGTCCCGCCGAAGAGCTGCCAGCCTCCCGAAGAGCTGCAGCGGCGCGGGGCTCGGGGCTGAGAGAACACGCGCAGCTGGGAAGCTTTGGCGTGATGAGGGCAGAAAGTCTTCCTCGCGCAGGCGAAGGGGGGACGCCTGGTGTTCTCCGGTGCGCCGGGAGCGTTGTAGGTGTCGTCGTAAGTTCTGAAGGGTGTCGTCCGGTTTGCTTTGATGGGCCTGTTCCTTGGTGGTGGTTGGAGGGGGGCTCTTTCCTCTCAGAAATACAGCGGCGGCTTCGAGACGACCACGTTTCCATCAAAGCCTGGAGAGCGTGAAATCGTTTGCTGTGGACGTGGGAACGTGCAGAGCCCTGGTTAAAGTGCTTGCTTCAATAACTGGTGTTCGTACTGTTCTTGAAACATGTTTTACTCAACAAAATGGTTTTTTGAACTCGGCTTCTCCTAGCGTGGTAACGTGTATGTGTGCAGAAGTGCTCCCCATTAACACCGGCTTCGTTATGCTGGGAGAGGACAGCCAGAGCAGACGGTCAGGTGGGATTCAGTTCAGGTGTTGCCCAGCCTCGTGTTTGTTGTTACAGCTGTTCTGTGCACCTCTATCAAGGGTACTTCACATTTTCCTCTTAAAGCCTCCTTTTATACCAAGTCTTTTCACACTGATGACCAAACGCATCACATATTTCATAAGAAGAAAAATGCCTGCAATGCAGAACCCTTATCTTTTGCATGAAATCGTTTCGCAGCCCAGAAATGTGAAGTTCTCAGAGCCTGCATATTTTCTCTCCTTTCCCAGCCTAGCTCAGCATCTCGGTGCAGAGCCTTTTGCGTTGAACGTGTCTTTCAGGACCAGCACCCCAGGGCGCGGGCTGCGAGGTGGCGGTTAATGTGGATTTAATTTTCACCGCCCAAAGCACGAGGGATTCTTATTCCTGCTGCACCACCTCTCGTTCTGTCGAACGGCTCTGTAAAAGCACTGGGGTTAACTGAGCCGGGTCTTCCTCAGCAGAAGAGGAAGGGGAGAGGCCAAGGGCTTTGGGCACGTGGGACAATCAGGTTTAGGGTCTGACCGAATGCTGCTTGAAGTCCATGAGAAATGCCCATGGGCCTGTACCGCTTCAGGGGGAAAATGCGTACTGGAACGAAATGTTTTATACTGGTGTGTTCCCCCCTCTCCCAGTGCTTCCTCTGCAAGGGCTTCAAACAGCAAATCCCGTTCTGCAAGGAAGGTGAGCTCCTTCTCCACGTCTTGGTACCGTTGGAACGGTTTCTTTTTTGGCTTCAGCCTCTTGTCACTTAGCGTTTCATTATGAATAGGGTTGATACTTTCTTAGCAAAGGCCTCATCCATGTGCCAAGGTGTAATCAGCCCGTCGCGTGCTAATTGAGGTCATTCTGTATGTCAAGTCATGTTTCTCCGTTGTAGTACGGATGTCGTACAGAACCGTACAATTGAGCGCTTGGTTTTGTTTATTTCTTCCTCGTCTAGTGCCAGGGCGAGAGTTGTTCCTAATTCTATAACTATTGTTACCATCAGATTCCTGTTTCAAATCAGTACAGAAAATTGCTAAAGAACTTTTCAGACGAACCTCCTTGCTCAAATTCATTACTTTTCTGAGCAACGGGGTGCTGAGCGAGTTGCACAACGGAGTAGATGGCCTGCCCTCTGCCAGATCCTCCTCAGCCGTCACGCCTGGTGTCGGGCTCCTGAACCGCAGCAGCTCACAAGCGGCCCTTGGTTTGTGGTGGACCGAAGAGCAGAGGTTTTGAAGGGAGGAAAGGTTTTTGCAGACCGGTCACTTGGATGGACCTGCTTTCAGGTTCAGCTGGAATCCGGGGAGAAACGACCTCCACGGAGGCCCTTGGGTGGCTTCAGCAGTGCTCTGGGTGCAAGAAGCCTATTCTGATGCTGGTTATGAAAGATTTGTAGGATGGCTTGGCAGGAAACATTGGCTGCAGGAGTTGGATTATCATTATTAATAAGAATTACGGACCTTAGAAGATGCGATGTGGCCAACAGATTCATGAGTCTAAAGACAGTGATGGTTCTGAGGTGGCAGAGCGCTGGTTTTGGCTAGGGGAAGAGATTTGAAGTGGGGCTGGCGACGACTTGCAATGGTGGGACGCCCGTATGGCTCGTCAGTTGCTGGACAAGACACACTGGTGGGGTCCAGCTCCGGAGCCAAGGTTGGTACGGTGAGGTGAAGGTGTACAACAACCCAATTTTGGGGTGGCACTGAAAGGATCGTTTTGGTGCTTCAGACCCGGCTTAGTGCTAAGGAGGTTCATCGTCATGATTTTATTTAGCAGCAATCATCGGCAAAACAAGGCTCTTCGCCAGGATTTTTTGTTTTGTCGTTCTTGCCAGGCTTGGTACATGAGCGTGGCTCATGATGTGACTTTGGGTGCGGGCTCCTAGAGCAGCACGGGGCTGGGGTCCCATCGGGATGCCTTTGACGTTTAAGAGAAAGTACGGAGACTCCCCCTCCCTCCCAATAACGCGTGTTCCCACAGCGCCTTCAGCAGAACACGGGCACGCATTTGCTCCTTGCTTTGTCAGAATGACGAAAGGCTCAGGAGAACACCGCTCACCGGCCTGGGAAGTGGGGTTTGGAATGGAAGGAGGCACCTCTGTCGTCCGCAATGTGCTGGAGCAGCGCAGGGGGAGGAACGGGAGAGAAAAAGTGTGGCTGCATCAGCAAGCAGAAAATGAAAATCACGATACAGTCCCTGGGATTAAAAAAGAAAAAAGTAAATTATGTGTTTGAAATGGGGGAAAGGGAAAAAACCAACCCTTCCCCAGCCCCATGCAAGGAAGGCGTTGGTAGGTGCCTCCTACATCCACCTTCGCTCCTTTGGATGAAGTGACTGCACGCAACGGCCAGAAAATCCGACAGGTCTGATTTCCCGATCGAGAGCAGCTTCCCTGGTAGTTAATGGAGTTACGCTGGTGTTAATCTGATGAAGCAGAAAGAAAATTGAATCCCCCAAACAGAAACGGATGGCTCTTCCTTCTAATTGTCCCCGTGGTGATGTTCCTTCCCCGTGCAGCTGGCGTGGCTGCCCCCGCTCCGAAGCCCGATGCCCTGGCCGGGCTCCAGGGAGCGGGAACAGCCCCAGGGCCCCGCCGTGGCCCGGCGCTCCAGGAGCCCCTCTTGTTTTGAGAGAACGGTGTCAACGTGGCTCCTGGCCAGAGAGCATCCCAGTGCCTGGCGGAGAGGGGAACTGGTCAGAAGCGAGCGTGGAGGTGGGTGGTGGAGGTCACCGGTGTCTTGTTCGGTGGCCGTCCCCGGGTTTTGAAGGAGTGCGATGAGGATTGGGCCCGATTCAGGTCCCTCCGCCAGTGCTGCTGGAAGAGGGGCCGGCGGGAGAGGATCTCGGAAGAAGGAGATGCTGCCTTTCTCCCGCGGCGCCGGCGAGGGAATCGCGGGAAACGTGCCATGGAGATACGTAGGTGATGTCCAGGGGCGTTATTGACGCAGCGCCTGAAAGCGGTGAAGCGAAGGAGGCGCCTGTGTGATGTAAAAGGGGTAAAATGGCAAACTGGAAAGCTCTGCTTCTCAGAGTGGAAGTCAGATCGACACCATCAAGCCCTCGAAGGCTGTTAGTACAATTGGATGCATCGTAAACATTTCCAGATGTTCTTAAAAAAAGGAGGGAAGCATAAATAACCGAGGCAAAAATGCTGCATTGAAACCTAAAAATAGAGCGGTCAAGATTTAAACCAGGTTGGTCGCACTGGAAATGGGAAATTCATCCTCCCTGGGAGAGCCCAGCTCCGGTTTACTCCGCAGCCAGGCTCCCCGGGGCGGCGCTGGGGCTCAGATCCCCTTCCAGCCGAAACCAGGAGTGTGCAGTCCCGGAGAGGTCCACGAGCTTCGGCAGAGCATTCCTGGGAGGCTGGAAATGCCTCCCAGGGCCGGGGCACAAACCGCTTCTCCCTCGCGGCATCGGCATCCCCAGCGCGCGGTCCCGGGGCTCGGCTTTTCGGTTGCCCCCCTCCCAGCCAGGCGAGAGGCACTGCTTTCCTCAGGGATGACGGGTAGCGCGGGCCAGGAATTCCCAGAGCCTCTCATAACTGATGTGAAAGGTGAAATCCAGAAAAACCGCCGGGATTTTGTTTGTGTAACGCGAACGATTCGGGGAGGGGGTGGAAGTCATCTCTGGGAGCTAAAACAGCCAGACGTGAGACGTCTCGGGCACAAAGCTGGCGGGTTCTCTTCCGTGTGTTTCCCCCCCGGTAAGACAAAAGCCACTGCAGAGAAGGTTTAGGCCGCGGCCACCCTCGGATTTTGTCCTGGCTGCAAGGGCGCTGGCAGATGCCGCTCTGCGAGACCACAAACCATCTTTTGTGTGTTACCGACACGGGGCTGCCGTTCCGTAGGGCGCACGGCGTAGTCGGAGGGAGGCCGTCGCTAAGCCTCGGACCGAGCCTCGGCTTTCCAGCTGGCCTGAAAGTTTGCTTGATTGGATTTCTTCCGTGTGATAACCCCGTCCACCGTCATGGAGGTGCCGGCCGGAATCACGACACCAAGGCACGGTCCCGTTTCGCACGGGAAGCATCGCTGAGGAGGGAGAGGCTGCGGTCACCTCTCGGAGCTTCAGCAGCCCAGTCCGAGGGCAATCCCGCAGGATCTGCTTCCCCTAAGGTCACCTCCTAGAAATCTTTCCGTGCTGCAAACGGAAATTTGCAAATCGAAACGGAGCTCTGGTTTCACCCCGGGCTGTTCCGGGCTGGTTGTATCGACGCAGCCCTTCGGAGCCGACGCTGGCTTTTCCGCGCTGTGTTTGTGCCTACGTAGCCCAGCGGGGCCCTCCTCTCTACCTGCACCGTTACCCTGGGAATAATTAAAATAATTAACAAGTGTAACTAACTGTTGGAGGGTAAAGGAGAGTTTTAGCGCATTATATCAGCAACAATTAAATAAATTACCCTTTTTGTCTCGCAAAGAATGGAGGGGGGGGGAGAAGGAGGAGGAAGGTGTGTAGAAGCGGCGGAGAAGGCGAATGGGGGTCGGTGGCTCTTGTGTGGGAAGACAAAGCGAACAAAGAGGCACCAAACAGAATTGCCAAGCGGCAGATGCAAACCGAACGCGTTTCCTGCAACACGTAATGAAGCCACGGAACTCGTTGCCCAAATGGATCCCCAAAATCGCAATGGTTTCGTAAGGGGGTTAGGCAAATCCTTGGAAGACGACCCAGTTCCAACAGAAAGATGCAGGACAAGCGCGGGACGAGCCGGAGTCACAAACCACGGGAGGAGGAGGAGGAGGAGGAGTCGTCGCAGCCTCATGCAGGGGAGGATGCATGGGAGGGACCGGGCCCCCCACTCTCCTTGCCCCCAGGGTGGCCGTTTGCTGTTGCGCAGGCTGAGGTTGAGGCGAGGGCCACCACGGCGTTGGAGAAAGGCGGTCCAGGTGCCCGGCTCTCCTTGTTGCTCGATTGGGGTTCGTGAAATATTTGCGACCCCCTTTTTGGCCCGTCTTGACTCAAAACCTTCTGCCAACAGAGCTGGATCGTCGGGAGGGCCCGGTGCGTTTGCGGTCAGTCGCCTGGTCAGGAGGTTGATGGCACCAGGAGCAAGAACCACAGCTCCTCCGCGGTGACGGGATCCCCTCCCTGCCATCTCTTCAACATGGGAACTCAGGGTCCGCGTGTCCCCACACCCCGGTCCCTGCCATCAGGGACCAGACGCCGAGTTTTGGGGAGCCAGTCTGCTTTCCCTGGGAATGCAGCAGAACCTGTGGACGCTGGCTGGCGGCTGCCCAGCGGGATGCCCACACTTTCCTGCTGCCCCGGGGACAGGGACGGTGGCTTGTGCCAGTCCTGCGGTGGGGAAGAAGCCAGCGAATACTCTTGTTTGATTTTGCACATCCTACTTAATAAAATACCTGAGCTCGGGGGGAAAGAACCAGCAGTTTGTAGAAATCCACGCGGATGCAAAGATGAGGTCATTGCTCTGCTGCGGTCAACAGAAGTTTCCATCAGGTTTGGTAAGGTGAGGATTTTATTCTCTAAATCTTTGTATAAATGCAAAGTGCTGGATAAACGGTGACAGTTATTATTCAGAATGCAAAGCAGGCCAGCTGGCTGGTGAGGTGGCAGGGCCATCTGCGGGGGATAACGAAGGTAAAGCGTAACGAAGCCCTCCTGATGCCCTGCTCTTCTCAAAGGTTTTCCACCTAGAGCAGGTGGAAAGCAGCACCCATAGCTTGTGTCTTAAAAATGATGCAACTACGCCTTCGGAAGCGTGAACTGGCTGGGAGCCGTCGCAGGAGATCAGGTGAGGAACACGTGCTGCAGAAGCTCCCCAGCCACTGCACGTGCTGGTTAGAGTGATGGGACCAGTACTCCTCGTTGGTTGGAGCGGTGCCTTGAGCCTCGAGAACTTTGTGCTGGTCGCAACCCCGCCGGCGCGGTGTGGATCGGCGATGATTCACCTTCTAGCCCTAGAATGCTCCGGTCGTAACTTAAAATTGCTTTGTAAACAGGATTCAGTGCTGCTGTCCCTGGTTTTGAGCCAGGGGAAGCTCCCGCGCGCTGCACAAGCCGGGAGCCACCTCAGCTGCGCGCGTCAGCCTGTCCCGCACCGCGTCCTGCCGATTGCCTGGCTTCAAACTTGTTTCGGCTGATTTTTTGCTCAGGCAAATAATTGCCTTTTCCATTTCCCCTCCCATGGTGCGGAGCATCCCGTTTCCCTGCTCGGCCTCGGCTCATCCCGCCAGGAACAGCAAACCCCCCCAGCCACGTGGGCTCCCAGCCCCGGTTCTCACTCCCAGCCCCGTCCCTAACGTCCTGCTGTGGCTCCCTGGGTGCTGCCCTGGCTCCCCGTGCCTGGCACCCACCCCAGCCCCAGCCGGCCCGGGACGCCCAGCGCTGGCGGCGGAGTCTCCCAAGCCCGGCATCCCGGGATGTCCCTGGGAGAGCAGCAACGTGCCAGCCCTGCAGCAGCAATGGGCTGTTATTTACAATATTTTATTCATAGTTACAGACGTTTTAATATAAATATATAAAAATATGTGATGTCAGCTTCTCCCTTGGCCAGGTCGGGTGCCAAACCGGGCTCACCCTCTCGCTCCACCAAAACCACCACCTTGGGCTCAATTTGCTGATCGCCTGCCCCGGGAACCTCTGGAGTTTCAGCAAAAGCTGGGATGATTTTAGGGTTTTATTCATGGCAGCGTTGGCTGACAAAGCCCATTACATCATCCATTGGGAAGAGAAATTCCCTGCAGCTGCTCGTGTGGCGTGAGGGGTTTTGTTTAAAAAATAAGACAGATTTTTGTTTCTTTCTTTCCGGGCAATTTTCCTCCCAGTTGCTGGAAAACTGTAAGCTAAAAGGCTGAAAAAGTGGAAAGGAAAAGGGCAACGTGCAGCAGTTTGAACCATTCTTTTTTTTTTTTTTTTAATTATTTCCTTTCCAAATACCTAAGTGGGGTGCGGGGTGGAAATACCCCCAATTACCCCGCGCGCCCCGCGCCCAGCCGGGCGTGAAGAGCAAAGCCATGGCGATGGCAGGCGGCACGAAGCGGGAGGGATGGCTCTGGCCTCCGGACCCACCGCGCTCCCAGTTAGCGCAGGAGCAGGGAGTCATTAAACGTGGAGGTAAGGCTGGCGGGGACGGGCAGGGATGGGGTGCCCCACGGAGCCGGAGCCGGCTCCACATCGATGCCGGGAAATCGTTTTCACCCAGTCCACCCAGTGCTCCAGGTGACCACAGGCCGCATCAAGTGGCATAAAATCTGGCGTTGCAGGGAAATCCTGATGGAAAGGAGAGGGGCAGTGGCTGGACGCCGCGCTGAGGACATCCAAACGGGACACACTCAATTATTTACCATCGTTACAGCGCACCGACGTTCAACGCACTGACCTGAGCTGGCCTGCTGGCAGAGTTGTACTTTTTCTTTCCTCCTCAGCCGCTGTTTTGGAGTATTTTCTCGTGCTGGATAACCTCATTTCTTTTTCTCCACTCTCCGTAGTTTCCTATGAAAGAAGCAGTTGGAAGTAAATTAGTTTTGTTGCGGTGGAAACGGGTGCAAAGCTCTCACAAAGCGAGATTTACAAGGTAAAATGCGCACAGAGTACTATGAAAAAAATATTTGAGCTCTTCGCTCACTGTAATCGAAAGAGTATTTGGGGAAAAATCCGTCACTTGATGGCTATCATCACTGCTTTTAGACTTTGCCTCGCAAACGCAGTCCGTGGCTGCGGGGGCCCTGTCCTGGTTAGGAGCCCCCGCCAGCGGCTCCAGCCCGGGACTGGGGGTCCCTCGCCCGCAGGTCGGCCGCTCCAGCTGCCAAAGCTCACAGCAGCTCCTGCTTAAGGATTTCTCGTTCCATTTGGAAAAAGACAACGCGCTCATCGTCCCCTTGCCTTCAGGAGAAAGGCTGTCCGTGGAGACGGCCCCTCCACCCCCGCTGCCCTCCCGGGAGCCCTGGGGCTGAGCCGACCGGAGCTGGGAAAAAGGAAGGACTCGTCTGAGAGACCCAAACGCCGGCTGTGAGAACGAGCGGGGCACGGCAGAGCAGTCAGCCCAACCCTGACACCTGGGAAGGCAGTGGTAAAAAAAATATTAAACAGTCGACTGACAGAGATCCTGGAGATCCATAAAATGATAGGAAAGCAGCCAGTGTGGATTTGTCAAGAACAAACACCGTCAAAGCAAAGGGATTTATTTTTTGACAAGATAGTTAGCCTAGCAGGGAAGGGAGAAGCAGCGAATGCATCGTTTGAACGGTTTCTGACAGCGTCTCATGCAGCATTCTGATAAACCGAGCAAGGGAAGAGCTCATAGTTACAAACGCACGGGGCATTCCTCGTAAATACAGAGAGGTGACAGGGCCAGAAGGAGAAAATCGCTGAAGTCAGTGCAACGTGCTCATCGCAAGGGGCATGGCCTGAGCAGCTGTGGTGATGCTGTGATGCTGCGGTGACACTGCGGTGACGCTGTGATGCTGCGGTGACGCTGTGATGCTGCGGTGATGCTGCGGTGGTGGAGCGCGACGTGCATACTCGGGGCGGTAACGTCTGGGCAAATGTTTCCAGCAGATGAAGACGTCTGTACTGGGTATCCAACCAGCCCAGGCTGGAAACGACCGCAGAAGAGGAGCACGCCTCCCTGTTGTGCTCCGGGGCTGGGAACTCTGCTTTGGCAACAAACTCACACCACCCTTTACCTCTGCTCTCCTTCGCTCCCTGGCTCCCCAGGTACCTTCGGCAAGCTGGCTTTGCACAACACACTCTGCCCAGGTAAGATCAACCCCTCCTGTGCCGTTTGCACACCACATCACTACTGAACCGCACGGGAACAAAGCTAAGGCTGAAGGAGATGCGAAGATGGGAACCAGATTCCAAAGATGGGATTGTTCAAAGCCACACATCTGCAGGTTATCCGTGGGAGGCTACCGTCTGGTCCGCAGCGCTGGCACAGGGATGCTCCCAGGGACGCGCTGCTGGCTCTCACCCACCCGTGGTGGGACCTGGGCTTGGCTCCGTGCTGGAGATTTGGTTGTGTTGAGTTTCGTGTATGGAAATGGAACTAATTGGTTGCGTTGATGGAAACTGAATTTTTTTTTAACATCTGCATCAGTGTCTGGTAATAGGTCAAAAGTTCAGGAAGTTAAAAAAATAAAAAGAAAAGGTTCTTTATTTTTCTGTTCCCTGAACACAGGAGGTTGCTTTCCAATGCAGGTTTGATTTTAAGGTGAGCTATTTTGCTGCCGCAGGAACATCATTCAGGTTTTGAACCATGACCCTTCTGGTTTTCTTCCAGGCTGGACTCATCACACGCGGTCAGCAGCCCCAGCCCTTTCCACGACACCTCGAAGCTTCCGCTCCAAGCGGCACGACGAGGCGTCACCGCTCATTTCTCACCCTTTCTCCCCAGCCCCATAAGACTTTGAGAAGGTCAAAGACAACCCGGTGGCTTTGCTAATTAGTGCTTATTAACAACGCTCGTCTGGCTGTGGTGCAGTTGTGCTCGGCTGTCCTCCTCCAGGCTCGGCACGCGGGCAAGGACAACCCCTGTTTGCCCCCCAAAACTCGGTAAATCCTAGTTGTTGCTACTCAGGTGTCTCAGTTCTTTACCTCAAGCCTAATGAATTTATTTTATTATTAAGAGAACTGTACTAAAATAAAGACTTTAAATACGTTAAGAATGATGCAAAGAAAAGGGATTCCCCGGCAAGGAAATATTTCCATTTGGGTGAAACAGGTTCTGTAAATGTACTGGAAATTAATATTTAATACATTTATATAATAAATATTTAAAATAAGCATATCATTACGATATTGAAATATTTAAATTTCAATCAGAAATGCTTTTTTTTTTTTGCACTAATTTATTTAATTAAAGCAAGCACAGCGTGCCATGTATTGGCCTAAAACCTATGACACAGGTGCCAGGCCATACACACGACCCAGAGCCTGGGCCCTTGTTCCACCACCCAGCCAAAAGCGCGTCAGGCAAAGCAGTTTTAAAGAGCATTTTGGGATTTTTTTTTTTTTCAATTTTGAATAAACCATTTCCAGATTAACAAATCAAGGCTACGTGCACGTAGGAGACTTGAGACCCATGTAAGCCTTCCAGAGATTGATGCATCTGGGTAAATCCAGCCCAGATTAAAGCAAAGCTTTCGTTGCACAAACTCCCTGAAATGAGCAGGATGCTCGTGACGCTGCTGTCCTCGGGAAAGGACAGAGGCGGGAGGTAGCGGGCAGTAAACAACGCGAGCCAAAGTCGGGCAGAGCGGTGCGGTGGTGGAAGCAGCGGTCCTGCGCCGTACGCGGTTGCACTGCATTTCTCTTTCGCCGGGGGAACGAGCCATTCCGGGAGCGCTGGAGCCGCGGAGGTTTCTGCGGATCGTTACCCAGGGAGGTTACCCAGGGCTCCCCAGCTCCCAGACGGAAAACCCTCGGAAACCCAACGCTGCGCCTGAGCACATCAGTCCAGAATAAAGCAGAGCAACTCCTGAGTTCCTCTGCTGTTACAGGTTTTAGCGAAGCCCATTGTGTTGCTTTAACACCCTGTTTTGTATTTAGATTTCTAAAGTCTTTGACTGGGGGAAGGGTGGAAGGGGCAGGCAATTTAATTCGATAATCCCGCTAAGCCTTGCTTAATGCAGTCGCTCTGGTCTGCGCCTGTGAATTTTATAGTGGTATTTTGGGTGGTTGCAGCACTGCCCTGGAAAACGTCCCGTCATTTATTTTGCAGCTATTCGAAGGAAATGGTTCCCGGCGCTGGGCAGCCTGTTCATTAAATCCACATTGTCCCACAAAACAAACCCTGGCACCCCAGATGTGGCTGGACCTCGGGGCTGCCACAGGGGCTGATTCCTGGAGAAGGTAGCTCAGAGTCTGGGTGCAAATCGCCAAAATTAAACCACGAACAGGAGATGTTTGCAGTCAGCAAAAAAACCAAAAATATTTAATTTAATTTCCCCTGGGGAGGCGGATGGGGCCACAGGGGACAAAGCACAGTCCCCAGCTCGGGGATGCGGGCCCCTGGGACGGTGCTGATGCAGCGGGACTGGTCCTCCCCTCTCCCCAAACACCACGGCGGCCCACGCCGTTCGCCCTCAGGATGGACAGGATGAAAGCGCTGCGGGAGGAAAGTTCCAGCAAGAGTTTTTGTGCTGTTGCTTTCTTCTCCTGACAGGGAGGGAAGTGCTGCAGCATGGGCTGTTCTTCCCTAGGTTCGTAAGAAAGGGAACACGAGGCTCTTGAAAGAGTATCGAAGCACCTCAGGAGCCTCTGTTCTCCTCAAATGCCTTTGCTGGTGCACAGCTCCCAGCATTTCTCTGATGTTTAATCCAACCTGAGGCAGCTGCGTTCAGCCAGCAGTGAACAAAAACCTGTGCCAAGAGGTCAGCGTCGCTCTCCGTGGGATTTCCCAACACCCCTTTCACAGGTGTGCGTACCTCCTGAGGAAATGTCCCTCGGCCGTCACAGGAGCGTCTCGGGAAGAGCCGCAGCAAAGGCAAAGAGCACAAGGGGGGCTGCTGTAGTCTGCGTAGCAGCAACAACGTCAAGATGGGAAGAAGGGTTTGGAAGCAAGGTCAAGCTCTGAAAGATGTCACCTGTAGCAAAGTGTCACCCAAAGAGGAGAAAGGAGGAAAGAAAGGAAAAGATCAAGAGAGTGAGATCTACCAGACTGCCACAGAAGCAGGGGAAAGAGGGGTGAGAGCCATCAGAAAACATGTGGAGAGAAGAGGAATGGCAGAAGGAAAATCCTTTAGGCTTAATGAACTGCCCCAGAACGTGGAGAACAAACAGGAGATGGTTTTTTTCACCGATACAGTCTATGGAATCGCGCTCCGCGCTTATCTTACTGTAAAATAGCAATAAGAATGCAACGCTGTGGGAAAATAAAGACTGATGATGGAATTCTGTCTTCTGGGCCACCATTTGCCTTCACACCTTCCCCTCACATCTGCTGGCCTTGCCTGTTATTTTCATTAGATACCAGCCCAGCACTCAGCCACGCAGAACTTGGGGACTTCACAGTCTCTAAAGAAAAACTCTTTCATTGGTGTAAGAGAAACAACAGGGCAAGGACTTGCAGGTGTTGCAAAACACGTCACCAGAGAATAAGTTAAATCAGTCCTTCTGTCAAGAAAAGCTTGAAGGGACCTTCCAAAAATAGAAAATGATCCAACTACTTAATTCTGGTTGGTCTAAATCAAGCCTGAAACTGAACTTTGATGGATGCAAAATCAGGCAAATCACTATGAACGCACAGAAACAGGTTCTGACCTACTATTGCTCGCTGAGGAGATCCTGGCATCGCTGCGCTGACATTTTCCTAGAGCTACGCGCAGCGCTAAGAGGCAGTCGGAGGGCAAACGGAGCGTAAGGGATTATTAGGGAGCATCCTGGCGTTCCGGCGTGGCTCACGGAGCGCGTCTCACTTTCCTCACCGTCAACCTGCAGCATTAGTTTCATTAGTGACTTAGAAAGTTCAGCATAAAGTCACATTCCTGCGGGCAAACTCACACAGGACAGCTTTGTAACCCATCACCTCATCCAGTTATTCATATTTAACTCCTATTTTTTATAAGACTGTATTTACAAAGTATTAATGAGAATTAATACTTTCACGTATTAAGAATTAATAATTATTCACGACATTTACATGTTACAGGTATCAATAAACATAAAAAATACCATTTTAAAATATCTTTTTATTTGAATAAATAAAAGCAGCCCTTCTAAAACTCTTGTGAACCCTGTTTGCCCCTTCACAAAAATTGCTAATATTTCGGTAGAAATGACAAACAGAATTAAAATGTAAAAATTCTCACAGTTTAACAGAGAAAGGGTAGGGGATACATGGGGACATAATTCTCTCTAAATGATGTGCTTAGCTGAGGCAGCTCCAGTAAAATCTACACGCCCAGCTACGCAGGGAGAGAGCTGATGGATTCCCAGTCGCAGTTGGACATGGTGTACCCAGGCTGCAAGGCTCCCAGGAGAAGTAAAAATGCAGGATTGGACCCTAAAAAACCCTAGACCACAAACCAAACCACGAAATATCATCTAGAAAAAAATTAGCAAGATCTAAAGTTGCTGAATTAGCCTCAGTGGGAAACATCAGGCAGTATTTGTGGGATGAGAGCCTCTTTGTGCGCTGTGACCCCCCGGCCCGGGCAGCAGCCGTGGCCATCGGCACCCGGAGGCGGCTGGGCGAGGCTGGGGCCAGGGCGCTTGATCCCAGCAGGGTCAGGATCAGGCCCTGAGACAGGGAGGGAGCCGACCGCAACCGTCACAGCAACACTAACAGAAAATACCTGGTCACTTACACCTACTATTAATTTTCCTGCCTGTAAAACTTGCGGGGTTACGGGCAGTTTCAGGTATAACGCACAGGTTCGGTGAGGCTGCGGGAGATTTTCCTGGAATTTCGACGTTATTTACCTGGTCCTTCTGCTTGCAGAGCTGTGAGCATACAGGCACACAGATCACTGCCGCTCATTTTCACGTGCAGTTCATCCACATTTGAAATTCTGCCTTTCTACATAAAACAGAGACACAGATAAATGTTTGCATTTATAGATCATTAATCTATGCGACAGCCAGGCAAAGAGTCACTCCTCGCAGCCGCAGAGGGATGGACGTACCGTCTAGCGACCGGCAGCTAACACCAGTTAATGGCTGCCAGGAGAAATACGAGATACGGAGCGGTCCGTGGAGTAACAGACGACACCGTGCCAGGCAGGTGGCGTTTTAGGCTCCAGCGAAGGGATTTTAAGATACGCAAGAGGAAGAAACACCACATTTACATTGTGCAGAAGAAGTAATCTATCAGCTTAGATGAATTATTATAAAACAGAATGCAGAAACAAAGGAGAGCGGCGTCCTGACCATTTCTCAACAGCCTTTAACGTGGGATAGCGTCACGCCCAGCTCTCGGGTGGCGGGCACCATCTAGAGGAAAGATGGGTATGATGCAGCAGGGAAATTAAATATTAAATTTTTAAAAATAGCAAAAAACCTGGAGCAGATCTTGCATAACATCTAACAGTTATTTAATTATTATTTAAAAGCTGTTACCGAGGGAGAAAAGGGTACGAAGGAGTGGAAATTTGGAGATTTCTCCCGCGAGACAGGGTGTTGATTTGCACGCAGGACTTCTGCTCTCAACAAAACCCACGACCGTTATTATTGCTAATTAGTTTGCATTTAATATTTTTTTAAAATAAATAAGCTATGATACCAAAATTTAATTTTGAGGTTGCTGCATTGAGAGATCTTTTTAAAGCAACCCTTGACTTTTCAATATCCATATTTGCTTACGATCGCCTACTACGAGGCACCAATTCCTAAGTTCCTCCTAAATAGCACTTGGGTTTGCATCAGCTCAACAAAACCTTGGATTTCATTTCTGCAACAATCAGGATCCTTGTGTGCCATTTAGCCGCACGTGAAAGGCCCGAGATGAGCAGGATGTACACAGAAATGTGCCTCAAAAATACTAAAAAAAAAAAAGAAGCTGGAAAAGCTTCACTTGCTATAGTCTTTAAATCCAAATGGATTCAGCCATACGCGTTCCTATTTGCATTTACTGAAGAGGAAAGGAACAACGCAGGCACAGCCCAGCACACCTGCACGATTCCACTCGGAACTTTTTTTGATTTGGAAAAACCGCCATCACGTGTTTTCACGCTATGTTAAAGCAGAAGTCAGGATTTGACTCATTGGGACAGCACAATGATAAATAAATTAAGAGAGAGACGCATTCACTTGGTGTTACAAGCTGACTATGGGGAAATTAATTTAATTTTGTAGCCAAATTAACCAGGGGTAAACTGTGCTGGCTTGCGTTTGCTCTCAGCTACAGCGAGAGGATGCGACAGGCCATTTCGCAGAGCAGGCGCAGGCTGCCAGTGGGCAAGGAATGAAAAGTGCCCTCAGTGCACGCACCGGGAAAAACCTGAGAAACGGCTTATCGTGAAGTGCTGAGAGGATCCTACCACACCCAAGGGGGGGAAGAGATGTGTGTTTGAGTATTACCAGTGAGAGCTGTCAGAACGGGGCCTTTCAGACCGATACAGTGGATCAGGTTGATCAAGTTAATTAATTTACTTACTGTTAAAGGTGCTCTGGGCAAGTTAATGGTGCAGCGACAGAAATACGAAGCAGTTCTTCCAGCGGCTTTTTTCCTCACGGGTTTTTGCTTGGGGTAGCACGCGTGCAGAGGTGCTACGCTGGGGAACCAGGGATTTCTGAGTGACATGAGGTATCCCTAAGAAGGCAGAAAGGCAGAATTAAGTGAGCCTGTGGAAGTACAAAAAATGCAAGGTTTCTACTCCTAAAATCCTTTAAAGGCCTCAAGTTTTGGTTTTTTTTTATTTAAAGAGCATGCCAGTTAGCATGTTCTTCCTCACTACTCAGTGCCACTGCTGCTGTTGGCATTTACAAAAGAGAGTTCTGCTTCGGAGAGAGATGAATAAGCACATCCATAAAATCTTGCTTTCACTAGGAGATCTACTGCCAGCCCCCAGCGCGCTGCTGCCGGGATGCGGAGGATCCAGCAAGAGATGAGTCACGGCGCTGCAAGATCTGCGCGTGGCTGCGGCGTGCTGTGCAAACGGAGCGCCCGGGAAAGGCAAGCTGCGCGTGAGGATGGGCATTACTCACCAGACAGACGGCTCCTCAAGGGGAAAACCCGGGAGAAGTGGGAAGAGGTATCCATCACGGTCCTTACAGCAGCCTCAGGGAATAATAAAGGAACTGGGAACGCGTTAACGATAGGAAGCTGAGGTGCCAGGGAGCCAGCAACACGGGAAGAGGCTTGGGAGTCACTGCAGAGCAGTAGAAACAGTTGTGGCCACGCCGACGGAGCCTGGCCAAGGGAAGAGTTACGCGGCGGCGGTTTCGGGCGTGACCGAGGCTCCGTTTTCACCTGACGCGAAGGCAGAGTGCCGCAGCCTGCGCACCTGCGCTCGGCAGCGCGTACATAACAAACAGTCGCGTGATTGCCAACGCGCTCCCCGCTTGTCCACGCATGAACCCAGCCGAGCTGTGATGAGGGTGCGGGCAGGACACGAGCGAGCCACAGACGAGCTGACTTTGGGAGCGTTTTCCACTTGAGAGCCCATTTTAGTTCGTGTAGGAATTCCCGTGGGCTCTAAACAGGCCCTGAAAGAATAATCCTGCCTGTGGTGGTGGTGCGGCTTCACGTGTCGCTGCTCCCAAGCTCAAATAAAAGCAAACTACAAGTAGAGGAGCCCAGGAAGGCACTGACCAAAAGGTGCCGAGGAAACGCGCCGCGTTCTTGGAGAAATCTGTTGGGTAACTGCTAGCACTGGAATGCACCGGATGCGGTGCTGTGCAATATTTATGGTGCTGTGTTTTCCCTTGGCAATTCTATTTAGCTCAGGTAGACTGACATCTGCTTTCAGAGCATATGACAAAATATCATCTGTCTTCTTTTTTCATCATGCATAGAAAAGCGAGCTTGTCCTGAAGACAAGCAGGAGAAAGGCTACCTCTAAAGACTGGATATCAGCATGGTCCTTCCCCAGCTGGCAATTTATTTTGAGGACTGCAGTTTCACACTGGATCTCTCACAGGAAGCATCCGAGCTGTAACTTCTGAGGCTCCGGAGTAATGCTGGAGAGGTGGGAGAGCTGCGACTGCCGGAAAGCCGCTGGAACTGAGGTGTGCAGCTTGGAAAGGTGGCACTGTGGTCTCTGCTAGGGATGAGCTGATCAATGCACCTGCCTTAAAAAAAAGATTTCAAGAGCTACCAGACGAGTAATTATATATATATTTAATCTCTCTTTAGCAACTTGAGAACTTCAGAGGATGAAGAAGAAACGAGATGCACACATCAGCCAGTTAATCCAAGCTCCGGGCACAAAATAAACAACTTCCACAGCTAGATCCAGGCAAACACAGGTGAATTCTGCAGAGCAGCTGAAGGTCAAGCGCCCGACTCCTTCTCCAGAGAGCTACCGGCGCCGCCTCCGGTACCTTGAGGCATCCCAAGGCCAGGCTGGAGCAGGAAGGGCTGCATCCTGCCGGCAACTGCAGGAAGAACTGTGTGACAGCACTTCACAGAAAGCCTAGTCATGAGTGGATGCTATAAATATGCACTAAAAATGAATTTATTCTTAAATGTTTCAGCGACATCGATTTAACTATGATTCAGCTCTTGGTATTCAAAGCATGAAGATGAGTCGTCGTCTTTTATTTCCCAGTTATGACAGCGATTGTTACACTGCCAGGGCTCAGGGAATTCTAATACCAAATGCCAGGTATTTATGGTGGCAAAACACAATTTTACACTGAAGAACGCTGTCAATTCTCTTCATATGTTTTAGCAACTTCTTGCTAAACTGACATAAATTTCTGGAGCTTTGACAGGATGCTTCCCATGGAAGAAACATTTGTTTCCCTTAAGAATATCTACAGTGATTGATACTGAGTCCTTTTTTCTTTGAAGAGAACAAGTGCCATATCAATGACATTTTAATTTCCTGGACATGGGGACCAAACAATTTTAATTTGGCGCCCGAAGCCACCCAACGCCCTCCATTCTGTGACCTTGGCAGGGCTACGCCGCTTGGGCCGTGCCGCCGACCGCGGGGAGCACACGCTGCCAACAGCTCACTTCACGTGAGACGCGCAATGGCTCCTCCAACTATCTCGACACTTCTCCAGTTCCCAAACACCAGGGATCTGTATCTCAACGCTTTGCCTTAGCACCTTTGCCTGTGCTTATGGCAGATTATAAACAATTTCTGCTGCATCCCTAGCGACGCCTCCGCACAGCTTTTCCTACAGCCAGGCCTTTCTGAAGGGGGGCCAGCAAGGCCTGCCAGCTCTCTGCTTCCACCTTCCCACCCACGCAGTCCTCCCCTCCGTGCGCTACCCGCCTGACAAGAAGCTAAACCTTCTCGAATCCCTGCTTTTTTTTTTTTTTTTTTTTTTAAAACCATTTTTTTTACAAAC
>WHYT01000091.1:0-24009 GCA_009806455.1 Tetrax tetrax
TTTTTTTTTTTCACATGTACAACTAATAATACAATTGTTTAAGAAATACTTTGGCTAGGTAAATCTAGACTTTGAGGCTATGTTTCTTTTCCCTGCACCACGGGACCAGATAATGGCCTGTTCTGGATCCAGCCAAGTAAATCAGACAGGATTCCTCTAATCTACGTGGCTTTATCTGTAGCTCTAAAATCCCTTTTACCTGGTCCCTATACCAGAGGTCTGGAAGGACGTAATTCTTCCAGAACTGTTACATATAACCAAAAAATCATATAGGTGGAAGGGACCTCTGGAGCACTTCTAGACAAAACATCCTGCTCAAAGGATGTACAGATAAAGCACACTACGCAGCTGAGTTTTTTATACCTACTACTCTGGGCAACCTGCTCCAGTGTTTCACCACTCCTATGGGTTTTTTTTCCCCTTGTAGAGCCAGCATTTTCCATGTTCTAAGTTGTCTCTGTTGCTCCTCATTCTTCCACTGCACAACTCTGGGAAGATTCTGGCTCCATCTCTCTACACATTGCCATTTAGGGAGTTACAGAGAGCAGCACCACCATCACCTGCTCTTCCAAAGTTTGAACAAACCCAGCTGGTTCTCTCAGCCCTTCCTCATACACCATGTTGTCTAGCCCTATAAGCTTCCTGTTGGCTCTCTGCTGGACTCATTCCAATATGTCAATGTCTCTCTGGTACTGGGGAGCCCAAAACTGGGTATAGAGCTCCAGCAGCAGTCTCTGAAGTGCCAGACACAGAGGAAGAATCACTTCCCTCAACCTGCTGGCAACACTCTTGTATACTCAGCCCGATATGACATCCATCGCTGATTAACTTCTCTTTATGAAGGGAATGCAGGACTTGCTGACTATGCTGATTTAAAAACATTTCTGTACTGCCAACAAGCAATGCAACCTGAAACAGAGCCAAGTGGTGTCTCAATATTAATCTCCTCTCAGTTATTAGCTAAGTTTAGCATCATTCCATAGCTAACAGAAGTGTTAGAGGTCAGCAGCAGTATAATGCCGCTCTGAGACAAAAGCTTACTAGATGCAGGATATAAACATGCCTGCCGGTGACAGCACACTGATACATGAGTGCTGAAAAATCATTAATTTGATTAAATGTTAGATTCCGAACACCAACCATTTATGGTCATCCATAAAGGCTGTGTAGCAATAAGTGCAGTAAGGCAGCCATGGGAATGGATGATTGGGAATTTCCTGTGGAAGTAGCTTTTTTTTTTTTTCCACAGTAAGAATTCCCACTCAGCCACTATGACATTGTTTGGAATCTAGAAAGTTTCCTGTACAGGTGCTCCACGAATGCTGGAAGGAACTGCAGAAACGTTTGTGCGGCTAAACAGCACACAAACAGGTTCTGTCAACAGCATGAAAGCACAATTTAAAAATGTTTCAATATATCCATGAAGACAGATGGCTCACTGTGTCTTCACAGCCTCAGGAAGCAGTAAACAAAGTACTGAATCTGGAGTTTACCACTAATTTGTCAGGTAAGCACCATTAAGTCATTGCTCTACGTGCACCTCTGGGTTCCTACCAGCAATTAGCTCCATTTATACACTTGACTACTACTAACCCTCAAAGCAATATGGGCTTTTTTTTTTTTTTTAGCAGCTGTTACTTTTTCGTACGTCTTCATAACTCACACTTCCTTGCTCACATGATGTCAAAAATCCCTGGTGGCATTTTCACAAAATACCTCCCACTGAAAAGAGACACAGATTTGCTGCTCTTGTAAACTGGAAGTATTGCTAAAGGGCTGCTCTCTTACAGTAGCAGGAATTTCACCATAGGAGACTAAACAGTCGCACCCACCAGTGTAAATTGTAATACCTATTAGGTTTTCCCTTCTGAGACAACAGAATTTAATCTGTTAGAGTAATAATGTTGCCTCAATATTTATAATTTCCATTATTTTTCAAAATATATAATGTTTTATTTTTTACTTTATAAAGGAATTTATATACAACAGTAGCACAACTGAAAGATCTGCTGTCCTAGTGAGTTATCACAGATTTGCATACCCCTTGCTAGTGCAGTTGGCTTCCCTGTGAGACAGTGGCATACAGTGCTGGTACCTGGCTCCATGAATGCTTAATAACTCTGGATGCAGGATTTGGACTTCCAGCAAGGACTGGTGAACGGAGGTTTATCCAGCAAATGACAAGAATGATTGCAGTGTTGATTTGAGGACCTGAGCAGTATCGTTATACTGAAAGATCTTTATAAGATTCAGACTAATAAGTCCAGGATGGCCATGTTGCCTGTAGGATGAAGAAGTTGAGCCACTTCCAACATATAGCTTCAAAAACCAAGGGCTGCACTCCTTTTGGTAGAAAATATCATTTTTACTGTATCATTCTTTGATAAACCATGACACATTTGGTAATACAGGAACTTTATGTGATATCACTACTACCTATATATCATCACTGTCTATAGATCATCAATATCTATATCTGAGACTATTTAGCCTAGACTGGGACTGTGTAGCCTGGAGAAGAAAAGGCTCAGGTTAGGGGAGGGGCAGATCTCATCTATATATACACATACCTGAAGGGAGGCTGTAAAGAAGAGGAAGCCAAGCTCTTTCCAGTGGTGCCCAGTGCCAAGACAAGAGGCAATGGGCACAAACTGAAACAAAGGAGGTTCTCTCTGAACATTGGGAAACACTTTTTCACTGTGAGGGTGACCAAGCACTGGCACCGGTTGCCCAGGGAGGTTGTAGAGTTTCCCCCCAAGAGAAATTTAAAAGCCATCTGGACATAGTCCTGGGCAACTGGTCATAGGTGGCCCTGCTTGAGCAGGGGGTTGGACCAGATGCCCTCAAGAGGTCACTTCCCACCTCAGCCATTCTGTGATTCTGTAAACTGCCAGGCTCAGAGAGTTTTGATCACTGGCACAAAGTCCAGGTGGAGGCAAGTTACCAGGGCCTGATACTAGGTCTAATACTGTTCAACCATTTCATTAATGATCTGGATGATGGGACAGAGTGCATCCTCAGCAGGTTAACATATGACATAAAAACCAGGAGGAGTGGCTGATGGACAAGATCATTGTGCTGCTCTTCAGAGGGACCTCAACAGGTCGAAGAAAAGGTCAGAGAAGAACCCAAGTTCAAAAAAAAGGGAATGTGAAGTCCTGCCTTGGGGAAGAATTACTCCATGCATCAGCATGCACTGGCAGCTGGCCAGCTGGAAAGCAGCTTTGCAGAGAAGGACCTGGGGGTTCTGATGGACAAGATTAACATGAGCCAACAATGTGCTGCAGCCCTGTGGATAAGACCAACATGGACCAGAGGAAAAATGTGAGAAGAAAGAAGCAGCAAAATAAAAGAAGTAAGGAGCAGAAAAGGAAACTGCTACACACCAACCCCAACTGCCTGTGCCACCCATCACCTCATAAAAGGGATTGGGAGTAACCTGCAGGGACAACAAGGGGAGTGAGTGAAGACCAGGAAAATGGAAGGAGAGGTGTCTGGAGTTAAGCCTCAGAAAAGGGAGGCAAAGGTGCTTTCCCCAAGTCTTTCAATGTCTGTCTTCTTTCTCAATACCCAAATCAGTAATCAAGCGTTTATATCAACTGGCAATAAATTCTCCAACTAGAGTCTGTCTTGCCCATGACTGCCCTTTGATTCCTGCATGGCCATACTGTACCACCCCTCAAGCCCCACTTTGACACTTCTCCCCATGCACATATGCAACAACTATCCCCACAGTCTCAGGAGTCTCACCCTGCTGTTCCTTACAGACCTTCAAAACTTCCCTTTGCCTGCAACCAAACAGCACCAACATCTCAACAACTAACAAACCCACCACAAGTCTATGCCACCAGTGGTGCCCCTGATACCAAACATTAACCAAGTACACCAGTCTCTGACACCAGCCAGAAAACCTATTCTGCGTATTAAGTCATTGTGTGGGGAATTTAGTCTCAGGTTGTTATTCAAGTGTGTAAAAGTTGCCTTCTTATGTCAGTCCTGTTTCCACCCTGTGCTGCCATGTCAGTTCATGTGGCCCATTCTGTAGGATGGAGCATGGATATTGCTCCAGATTATGTCTGCTTCACTGTCCTGATCCTCCCTGTTTTCTCAATCAGCCAAAAGAGAAAGCAGAAATAAAACAACAGCAGCAAACCACTAAAACCTAAATATACTTCCTTTGATTTTCACCTAGAATTTAACTGTGTTAACTGCAGCACTTATGCAACCCAAACCCTACAGCTTCTGCTCACGTTTTGGCACAGTACCTCAAAAACTAAATACAACACAGCTGTTGTGTGATGTACCAGTGTGTCACCTAACCAAACAATTCCTCAATCTTAAGCAACCAGAGAATTTTTTTTTTCTGAAGCAACTTCACTATGAAACCAATCATCAACTTTTAGAATAAAGTACAATGTCTGCTGTCTTCCTTTAAAATTGCACATGCATAAGAACAGCTGTGTTGAGGATTTAAAGAACAAAAATATATGTGGGATTTAACATATTCCACAGGAAAAAGCCATTATCTATACAGCGGGAAATAAATAACATGATCTATATCAGTGATTGAAATAAGAAGATATCTAAAACGCCATCAAAGACCTGTCTCACTACTTGAAAACAGCTCAGTTACTTACTTTGGTGAGCTCAGGATACCTGAGGCGAGACAAAACGCCATTCAAATTTCTTTCTTATTAGGAGGTAGGAAAAGAGGTATATGATCTTCTGTCTGGGATTACACATCTGGACATGGTCCTGGGCAGCTGGCTCTGGGTAGCCCTGTCCAGGCAGAGGGGCTGGACCTGAGGACCTCCAGAGGTCCCTTCTCACCTCAGCTGTTCTGTGATCCTGTGTGATTGCCTCTGTACAAACTCATAATGATGACTCTACTTTGCCATTTAAATCTCCAAAAATTCACAGACAGCAACTTCAGCTTGAGAGTATTAGAAAAAGACACATTTTCTGTCAAGTATGAACACAGAGATGTACATACTTTGTTAGGGGCCTAAGGCCCTTACCAGCCTTAACAGTCTTGCCCTGCCTCCCCGGGCTCCCCCCTACCCTGCCCACAGCCCAGGAGGCCATTTCAGTTCCCCAGGGCTCCTCTGACCCTGCCCACACCTCAGGACCCCACGTCAGCTCCCTTGGGGGTCCCTCCACCCTGCCCATGGCCCAGGACTCCCCTGAGGCCATCAGCCCATGCCCCAGAGATGCAGCAGCAGGACTGGCCCCCAGTCCCCACAGCCCTGCCCAGCCATGGGCCCCACCGAGCCAGGCCCACTCATGCATTGACGTCCCAGCCTGACCTCTGCCCGGCCTCATCCCCATGGCACTTCCCAGCTATATCTGACCCTTGTTCTCCTCACCAGACTTGATCCTGACTCCTAGCTGCAGGGCAGTGTCCCATCCTGGCCTCATCACCATGGCCCTGCCTGGCTGCAGACTCTCTCTTCATCATCTGTATTTTTGTTCCTTTACTAACAAAACAGTAGTCATGCTGCCCCTGCAATGTGTTTTTCATGTGTAGGTCCACATTTTCTTGCAAAGCAATTGCTTCTGTCTTTATATTCTGTCCTTTTATATTCTGTCCTAAGTAATTTATGTGTGCTTAACAGCACCGGTCTATATCACAGAAATTAATGTAGAAACCTCTGGAGGTCATCTGGTCCAACCCCGCTGCTCAAGCAGGGCCACCCAGAGCCAAGGACTCAGGACCACATTCAGATGGGTTTTTAATATCTCCAAGGATGGAGACTACATAATGTCTCTGGGCAACCTGTGCGAATGCTGCTTTACCCCCACAGCAAAGAAGTTTTCATAAGGTGGACAGAAGAAGTATTATTCTCTCTAAGTACTGCTCCATCACTATGCAGCCCTTTTTTTGTTTGTTTGTTTGTTTGTTTCTGGTCATTTACCAGCTAACTGGCAAACAGCACTTCTAATAATGCAATTATTATTATGCTTATTGAAAGACTTAAATATGACTCCCTTGTGTGCAAAAAAAAAAAGGAAAAAAGCGGAAGCTCAGAGATTCTAATGTGGCACCAGAGAGTGACAAAAGAGTAGCTCTGAAGCAGAAACAGCACAGCACAGTTCATGTTCACCAGCACAGTTCACAAAACTAAAAATATATGAGAACTACGAAAAAAGTTCATGAGGAACATTTGAGTAAATCACAGAACAAGTTGAGTCATTCTGCAGAACACAACTGAAGGAACAAGAGCTCATTGATATGCCACTGGAAAATATGTCTTAAATGTAGTTGATCCACTGCCAATACTGTAATATTGTCGTAGCAACTGTAATTAGGACAGAATAACATTTAAGAGTATCCTAAATACTAAATACAAGTGAAGTGGTGACGGTGCCTCTCTCTGGTCATTAGCTATGTCTCAGATGCTGTTTGATCACATTTTTCATAGCTTCCAGACTGATTTACACTGTGGAGGAACTTAGCTCACAACGTTTTAGATATCAATCATCATAGCTCTTCAAAACATATTTTAACATTATTTGATTTCCTAGTAGAGGAACAGACACATCTAGAGTATTTATAGAGAACTTCCAGAGCTGTCTCATCTGGGAAATGAACCACCTATTTGAAAAATGTATTTGTTTTGGTTATGTTTCCAAACTGATTACTAAAATATTTTAAGTACCTAAATAACAATAGAAGTTTTTGCCATTTTCTCACAAAAAAAACAACCTCTCCGAGTTGTGTACGAACACAAACAGATAGCACCAAAAGCTGAAGAGCAAGGAAGAACAGACATGCAGATAAGAAATTAAAACTGCCTAAATATAATTTGCCATATTTTTCCATATTCACTAGAGTGTGGATTTTCATCTGAAAATCTTGAATTAAGTCTCTAAGTCCACACTCTTCATTACAGATAACAGTCAAGTTTTCAACACAAATGCAAAATAAAAGCATGAGTTCACATCTTCTTCTCTCATTTATTTTCTTTTATTTTCTTTTTAAATAGCTAGGCCATAAAGTCGTTATTAGGCATGGAAATGTACTTGAGCTGCAGTGTTGACAACTCTGTCAGCTTTTACAGATCATAGATGTACAGGATCTGGCTGGGATGGAGTTAATTTTCAACACAGCAACTCGTATAGTGCTGTGTTTGGGATTGGTGACCAAAGTAGTGTTGATAACAAACAGTGCTTTAGCTATTGCTGAGCAGTGCTTGCACAGCATCAAGAGTTTCTCTGTTTCTCAGAGAAACTACTTGCCCCTCAGCAAGTAGGTAGGAAAGAGGCTGGGACAGGACACAGCCAGGACAGCTGACCCAACCTGAGCAAAGAGATATTCCATACCAGATAATGTCACACTCAGCAATAAAACTGAGGGGGAGTTCTTCCAAAGTAGCTCAGGGGCTGGCTGGGTATTGGCCTGCATGGTGAGTGACTGCTTTTGCATCACTTGTTTTCTTCTTTTTTTCCCCTCTTCACTTTTTAAACTCTTTATCTCAACACGAGTCGTCTTCTCAAATTTGCCATTCTGATTTTCTCTCCCATCTCACTGGGGAGAAAAGTAAGCAAGTGACTGGGAAGGTTGCCTGCCAGCCAGAGTCAATCCACCACAAGAAGTTTCACAATATCTCATTTTATTCATTTTTTATTCTTCTGTGCAAATTCCAAATTGTACTTATATAGTTCAAGCAAAACCACAACACATTCTTAAGTTTTTAAAAAAAACCCAGAGATTTAGTTAAATATTAAGTTTTCCTCAAGACTTTAATTCGCTGAAATCATCTTGCTAGTTTTTGACTGTTCAGATATTACAGTATGATGTCATGCAACACTGGTTTTTGAAGTGTGCTTTCATTTTAAGCTGGAGGAATTAACTCTGTCCTGTGTTGCCTTGGGTTCAGAGAACACCTGGAGACTGAAGGTCTGACTCTCAGCATCCATATAGTTTTATCTCTATCTCAAACAGTAGCACCACCAATTTAAAAAAAAAAACTCGTATCAATAAAGTTAAGCAGATACATAATTACTAACAGAATAAGAGATATGTCCAAAACAATTAATTTACAGTAAGATATATTTCTGACTGTATAGCTCAGCCAGCTAATTGTGTCCTTATGCAAAGCAAAGACACACTGCTAATTCTGAAAGTATTCAAAAACATTTTCATATATGTTTTCCAGTACAGTATCTCAAGGAAGAAAATCAAGATAATATTTCTCTTGTGCAAAGTCTAAAAAGATTGAGAGTGAATGGCTGGCAAGTATGTGATTCTCCATCACTAATGAAGGAGAAAATTATATCAATCTCCAGTAGTTTTGATTACCCTATATCTTATAAGAGTTTGATTAGTTAAATTTTGTTTTTCCTACTTAAAATTGCAAATAAGAGAAAATAGCAGTGTAAGTCTTACACATGTATGCTTTCTAAAAGTCACCTTTTGGTAAAATAACTTGTCAAGAAAAAGAAAGAGAAAACTCTGAGGAAGGGAAACAAACCAATGAAAATGAGGAAAGCCAAACAAGCTACAACAAAACTCAGGTTTAATAATTGTAGGTGTTCACTGTATTTAATGTATTTTCATCATCCTTTTCAACAGGTACCCTTCAATTATTTCAAAGGTGCCAAGGAAAGAGAAAGAACATGGCAGGTTAGTTCAGTTTTGTATGCTTTCAAGTTAGACTTGTCACTCTTAAGATTGTTTAAAAGAATACTAAAACTAACATCCTTTGGCCAAGGATGGCATTCCACTCTGTTTTTGATCCTATGTTTTTATCTTTTTTTCCTTTGAACTACTTTTCTTAGTATTCTGCAATGAAGTCCTGGAAAATTATAAAATGACTCAGATTCATATCTGACCAAGTAGGCTACTTTTCCATGTGCTGAATTCCTAGCCACTAACATTAAAAGGAGAAGTCAATTTTTTTAGTGCTTTTGGGAAACAATACTACTCAACTAACAACTATTGTGCCTATCTATAAGCACAGAGAACACAATGTATTCACCAAGTTCTTTGCCAACCACATTAAGAACATTTTTACCTTCACATCTTTGGTATGAGGCAAGGATTCATCAATCCCTTGACTATCATTCACCTGTTACACCAACAAAATAATCAGAGCTTATCTAATAAGACATAAAGCTCCAGACTGTGCACCTACCAGCACTAGCAGATTCAGCTATTCATAGCCATTGCACGCATCTGTAACCATATGATACTGTGTCACCTGAGGACCTTATACAGGTTTGGGACTTCTGGGACTTCTTTCAATCCAACATCTCTTACCTCAAGTGAAAATGGTTCAAATTTACATCGCAAACTACAAAAATAACAGCCAGAGTTTGATTTATCATGCAATTTTAAAACACTATTCATTTCCAGAGCCAGCGACAGAAACTCACACTCCTGATGCCCAGAAAGGCACACATAGATACCCGTATAGCTGGAAAGACAGCTCCATCCAGGAGATAAAAACCACCCTTCCACACATAGCTGCTGTAGGAATTATTTGTATCATGAATCTGAAGGAAAGGTCTTCCTCCTTGAGAAACAAAACAAAACAAAACTTCTGTGTATCACTTAGTACACGGGCCTCTTAGTTAAATTCCTCACTTATATTACTCTGTATCTAGAAGTGAAGGGACTTAATAGTTCACTGCTGTAATTAAGGTTTTACATTTTTAGCTAGAGGTGCTATTCCTTTCACCACAGAACAAGACAGCTTGACAAAAGTTCAGTCTGCCTAAGTAAAAGATTATTTACTTTTTCCAGCCATATCAGCTACTCTAACCAAATATATTCTCTTTCTCTTCAATCATTGCCTTGATTCAATAATAGCCTTGACAGTTGTGGATGAAACAGGTATTAAGAGTATGGCATCATGAGGCTATGGTCTCACTCCTCTCCTGTCCATGCTGCTGACTGTACAAACATAGGATCTACCTTGGTTTCTCCTGGTTATTTTTTCTATTCTTCTGTCTTGCTCAATGTATCTCTTCCATATACAGAAACCATGATAAAAACAACACTGCAACCTCAACACATTCACCCAGAGATACTAATTTCTTTACTCACTTCAAATAGGAGTGACTCAAAAAAAAATGTTTTTCTTCTGAAACATGTTCCATCCATTCTAGTCGTGCTGCCAATAATGATTAGGAGGATGATGTCTATCAAGAGTTTTCAGCTTAAGCTACATATATCAAACAATACAGCATCCTACTTTCACTCCTATTTTTATCTGATTTTCATCAGGACTTCTTATATTAACTTATTTCTCCTTTAATGATAAAAATGTCTCTTATTTAATGTCACTTGCATAGTTATTGAGGAAAAGGAAAAAGAAGTGAAAGTTGTACATAATTTACAATTTCTTTTGATTAGTCATCTTCTGTTGGCAGAACTCATCTTTCATGTAAAAAGCTTGGGTACACTGGGTAGTTCTACTGGACTGACACCATATAAAAGCTACTGATCAATTATTCATACACAGATTAAAGTGAATTAAAACTGTAATCTTGGAACATCAGTAAAATATAAAATGACCAAGAATTATTACTATGAAAATCTTCAAAGAAGTTATAAAAGTCAAATTCTCAGCTACAAGCCTACTGTTACCTTTTTGGTCAAAAAAAATCAAAGGAAAACTTATTTTCTTTTTTTTTATACAGTCATTCCATTCTTTCACAAATTTAATTAATTCTGCCAAAGATTTCAGAGCGTCTTGTTCTATTTAAAGGAGACCATTTCAAGGGAAAAATTCCAAAGTAGTTCACAGGATTGATTCACAGTTTTATGCTGACCTTAAGCCCTCTGCAGTCCTCTCTTGACTAAAAGAGGCAATCTGGAGCTAAATACTTCCTTCTCATGATGTCTGTGAGCTGTAATATTTATGTCTTCAGTTCTGTCACCAACTGTGAAAAAAAAGAAAAAAAAATGAACCTAGCATTGTGGAGCAACATCATTCTGTAATAAGAGCACCAAAGAGTTTTCAAAAAGTCCAGTCATGCCTTTATCAATAAGTTTTGGCCCTCATTTCAGTGAGGCTGAGGATATCACTCAGAAAATCCAGATAATATACAGGCAGTCTCTCACCTGACATCTTGTTTTGCACCAAGACTGGCCTGTTATGATCCCAGTAAGAAAGGTACTCAGAATCCATAAGGCAAAATTTTAAATTCTGTTTATTTGAGTTAACACTATAATGAGAGAAAAGTAAACATAATGTTATGTCCCTTCAGATGCTGGGAACTCTGAGTGGTGTGGCATCAAATGAGTCTCTGATCCACGTGTAAGCAGATCATGCAGACCCCATCTGTAGACTGTTGATAATTTGAGCTATTACAGGATTTTATTGCAAGAAAACAACTTGTCATTTCTACTGCCAAACAGAAAGGATGTTTGCATGAGAACTTCTTGCTGCACTCTAAGAAAAAGGCAAGACCATGCAGGTGGCGTAGTCGCCAGTGCCCAGTGGGAGCTGCAGGGTTTCCTTTCACAATGAGCTGGCTGAGTCCATCCCCAAGCCAGGGAACTTGGGCAGCACAGCACCAGCCTGAAGGCAAAGCTGCATGTGCAGCACAGCACAAACCAGTGCTGAGCCTGCTCAGGTTGACTGTTTTGTGGATCAATGACTCCTCAATGCACAGTGGTCTTCTGTTCACTACGCGCATCCTTCAGTCTCTTTCCCCTAGAACACTTCTGTGGTTAATGCTGTATTTTTTACTGAAGGACAACATAATTCTGAGAGGCATTTACGATTCTTCCCAGAAGTTTAACATACCCATCCCGAAGGCTTCTGCTCTCACATTGCTGTCCTACTGCAGGCAGAGCACAGGTCTCCTCATGGAGTTTACGTACAGCTATCAAAAATTCTGCTTCCACCTTTCCTTCTCTTGGCTGTAACTCTGTACCATTAAATACATCATGCATAAATTAGCATTAAGTCAATTTAATTGCACAAACACACAGCTAATGTTTTTCCCCACCTACTTGTTCAGTTGCACTCGGCGCTTACACTTCCTGCGGCCCTTTGCTCATTTTTAGCCTTTCCATTCACTCCTTTCTCAAACAGAACACGCTCCTTATTTCTACCAGTCAGTTCTACTTGTATTCACCCCTGTTCATCCCAGTTGTGCACAAACAGGAGTTTGCACGCACGCACGCACGCTTCCTGTGCTCGCGGCCCCTATCTGAACAGCCATCCTTCACTTCCATACGCAAGACAATACAGAGAGGGGCTGCAACACTGCATGGCTGTGTGTGAATATATGTGTCTGTGTGTGCTTTGGGGTGTGTTTATCCACAAGCACACACACATATACACATGCGTTTGGCTGGGTCCTGGAGTAGAAGAGGATGCAGGCAAGCTCAGTGGGACACAAACCCACATCTCTGCAGGGAGCGAGAGACAGTTGTTTCTCCTCCCGCAAGCTGTGACATATAGGACCTTTATCACTGCTGCTCTCAGGGCTGAGCAGAGCTCAAATCCAATGATAAATTAAACCTTCTAACAGCATAATTGAAGTCTAAAACTATGGAAGGCTGAAGTCCTGTGCCCAGAACTCCCTGTACCTGACCCCTGGGGAGGATGAATTCGATGTCCTGCCTGTACAAGTCACTGGCTCCTGCACTAATATTCAAACCATGGTGCACCAGAATTAGTCATAGAGAATAAACACTGCTTCCCTTTATGCAGAGCACATCTAAACAACCGGGGCCACATTGTGGCTTGCCCTGCACCACACACTTAATTCAGTTATTGGGCCTATCGTGGCATTTGCAGGCAGGAGAAAAGCGCCCAGGTTAAACTGCCCACCGCGCAATGCAGCCACATCTTGGTCAGTGCACAGAGAGTTGCTCTCAGAAAGGCTAAGGTGAGGAACATCTGGTAGGAATCTCTAGAAACATTTTCCACACCTACTGAAGGTAAATTTCAAGCCTGATGTGCAACAAATTAGGTATGGCATCTTCTACCACGGGAAAGAAAGGTGAGAGGGGCACACAAAAATATCTGTTATGTCTGCAAAATGCTTAAAGGACCATTTGCTATTTTGGCTTAAATCTTTGTTTAGCTTCATTAGCTCATTAACTAGGTAATATGCAGAAAGTCAGCTTCTGTTAGGAAAGACAAATTTCACTCCATTAATACTCAGAATTAAAATAATTAATTCACAAATGTATGCTGAATTTTTATCATACATGAGGTGCATCCTTTTCATCACCACCAACATTGCAAAGCCAATGTATTATTGTCACAAGCACAGGTGATTTAATCACTAATTAATGAAATGCTGCAACCAGGAACTTAGCATACAAAGCCTTTGGGACTAAATGAGAAATTCTAATCAGATTTAAATAGTAACTGTTCTGGTTACTGCAACAATCTTTGAATTCATGGGGTTTTTTTTTAATAGGATGAGACAATCAGACTATCAAAAAAGCCATTGCCCAAGTACAAAACTATACGTACCGTACACACTCCTCAGTTGCCTGATTCTACATGCTATTTCAAGCTTGAAACCTCTGTTGAGTTTGTTGTCATAATTTGTTATCACTAATTTTCACAGATTGTATTTCACTACATTTCTTTTTTTTCATTATGGCTACAGCACCTTTAGCATCATGATTTTTTTCTAAATCCAGCTTGCTTCCTCTTTTCAATAAATATACAGCACTTGCAGTTGTGAAAACAGGAATCAAGTATAACAACAGATTCCAGTGTCAGAAGATAAAGTTCACCCAAAATTATACTAAATATAATAATTTTTACATACTTGACTCAATATCTTTTTTAAATCGTGTAAGTGAGCGATGCTGGGGACCAGCCTCCTTGTTCTTTCTCATTGTTTGGGTGCTGTTTGCAGAAACCTGCAGTGCAATGCATCTGCTATTACTCTTGCTGTGTACTGCCCTCTCGTGGAATTGTCTGAAAAAAAACCCCAAAAAAATCTAACCGAGAAAGAATATACACCCATTAAATTGTTTTCCCAAGCCCTGTAAAGATTCTGTACATGCTTGAATTCAGCCACAGGAATTCACACTTAGGCATATATATATATAAGAATTTACATAACTGATCTTTAATTAAGCAGGGATAAATATATTAACACTTTGCATTGTGTATATTTTAAATGCAAATTATAGCTCTTAATGTCATCAGGAAATACCTATTCATGTTTTTAACATCAAAATATCACATAGGTTGGAACTTCATAGCTTCAGCTACAAAACTTACTCTTTGTATGCATTATAATTGGAAAACACTTTAATTAATGAAGGCCTTAAGCTACTTCAGAATCAAGCCAAGTATTTTTAAATGAAAACAAAGTCTACAGAGGTTTTTAATAGGCATTTATAAGTAATTTAAATAAATTATAACTCATGTAAATTTATGATACAGATTTTTTTAGGCCAAGACTGGTAAAACATCCAAATTTTTACTACCAGAAAAAAAAATATTTTATATAAGCTGCAGAAAAGAGTCTCTTCAATACAGTTGACACATTGAGCAAGACAGATCTGCAAATATTCTCAAAAAAAAAACCCTTTGAGCATCAACACTGTTGCTCACTCCATGTGAAAATACAAGTTCTCTACAAGTCAATCTGCTGCTGAAAATCACAAATTCCTGCCTTTTTCTTTTTTCTTTTTTTTTTTTGAATCATCCAAGCTAGGTAACTAATTTATTTCTGAATTTGGGGGCTAGAAGTTGGCTGATTTTTTTTAATAAGACAAAATCAGATGTACTCAAAGGGATGCCACAGGAAAGGTGCTTCCATCTACAAAGTGTAGGGCTAAAAGCCTGTGTCAATAATCACATTCAGCCCAGCCCAAAAACCCCATATTCCCTTCCACCTCCTTCCCCAATTAATTGATTTGCAACTAATTCTGAGAGTCCTAAAGAAAAAGAACAGAAGCTCTTAATTAACATGGTTTACTGTAGTATGAGAAAACAAGCCCTGCCACTGATCAAGGAATAAAAGACACTGTTTACAACATATGTTAAATCAGAACTTCAGAACACCATAAATTATTCTTTATTTCTCCCCTATCAAAAAAGTCTGCATCCCACAATGCTCTCACAATGAGCAGATAGATATTTGACAGAAAAAAAAAAATCAAATCCTGATAGTCTAGGATTTTAATCTGTGTAGTCAACTCTGTTATTGCTGAAATCAAGGGACCTTGGCCAACAACTTTGTCAGGAAATAAAATCAAGCCTGTATCGGAGATGACAGTTACATTTCATGACTCGCTCTAGATGTGATGAGGAATAACACAGTTCAGTGCTGTAGTGAAACTGAAGATTCAGCCCACACTCTGAATTCACTGCCAGCATCGAGGGGCAGAGCAAGGGTACAGGTTGCCCCATGCCAGCAGCATGTCCTCTCTACAGCGCTGCAAAAGGCTCCACCAGAGCCCTTCTGCTACGCAGCTGAGTCCGTGCTTCAGTACGTCTCTCATTTCTTCTGACTCCCAGAAACCAGAATATCCAGTGCTTTTCGATTGCTTCCTTCAGGATTTAGGTTTTGTGGTATTGCCCATTTTTACATCCACCTCAGGGAACAGATGGATAGGATGACAATTTTGCATGCCTGAGCAATATAATTCTTTATGGAGCAAGCTGCCAGATTTTAGTATTTCTAATTTACAAGAATGTTTTTATACCTTTTATCAGCATCAGACACCAAAACTAACTTTCAGAAGCAGCTAGAAGTAAATAGCTATTGATTTTAGAATGGGTAGAAGAGGAATGCACTTCAGGGAATTTAAAATTCAATATAAGTCTATCTGAGCTTTTGGTTCTTTTATCCAGGCGTATTTTAGAGCCAACTGCAGGAAAGTTTTCCCTCCCCAGTCATCCAATCAAATTGAGTGGGTCAGCTTTAGAAAGGAAAGTCGTCTTCTGTTTCCCTTTGAGATTCATACTCGTGCATCGATGGTTTGCGCCTATTCTCCACTCTTGTATTAGCACAAGAGGACCCAGGCTCAAGAATACTGGTCTTTTGTTTGATCTCTCTCACAGTAGTAAAATCAGAGCAAAAGCAGGATTCAGCAGAAGAAAAGGGCCATAAAGAGCTTTAGAGACTTGTGGATTCCACTGATTTCCATGGCAGTAGCAGAAAACAAGATTGGCCTTATTAAATTTCCTTCTATGGTGCACTGCTTCCTTCCTGTGGTAGACAGCACTAGCAGCACCTATTATCAAGTTTACTACTTTCCACCTAAAATATTGGGTTTAGTTGTTTATAGCTTTGCCAAGTATCAGTAGTTTGCCCTTAGATTTTGTTTCCAGGCCAAGTATCATGTCAGCTTGAAATCTGGGGAGGAAGGCCAAGAGAAGGAAAGGAATAGATTTCAACAAAAATAGCTCCGCTGGGTAGTCGGAATTGGCTGAGGCTGGGTTTGCCTGTGTTAAGAAAAAAAAAAAAAAAAAAGAAGTAATCTTGTTATATTAAAAGTTCTAGCAATTTGTTCTTTGAAGTAGGGACTTGAATTTCAGGTGGGGAAGGATGGGAATGGGGAAGTGCCAGCCACTGCATTGAGAATGTGGCTTTTTAATCCTTTTGAAAAATCCACACAAATTGGAACTACAAAGTGAAACCACACTATAAAGATCCTGAGCAGAGGCTAAGATCCTAGCAGTGTATTTTCTCATCCAGTCCATCTGTGCCCAAGCATGCTTTATCCCAGTCCAAGCAAAAGTGGCTTTGTAGTGGCAGAGGTTGCCTGCCGAGGGATGTGTTTGGTCGCAGTTCGGGTGCGTGGACAGAGGCCGAGACACCTATCGCCTGTGTGCTTTCAGGAGCACCCATCCTGGAATCATTTTCTGCAGACAAGGAACACACATGTGTAGACACACACACACACACAGCAGGAACAGCATGCAGATGTGCTCTCAGTGAGGGCTTTGAAGGAGCTGGCTGAGGATGAGGGAAATACATCAGCAAAGCAAAGAGTAAAGGGAATATGAGACTATGGGGTGACCTGACTGTGGGCAAGAGAAGAAACTTGAATTCTGAGACCCAGAGAGGTCTGAAAGCAGGATTGAAACAAGTAAACGTGCTAAGTACAGCAGTACGTACACACATCAGGATATTTAGACAGCTGTCACACAGCATTAGAGAAACGGAAAAAAAACATTTAGTTATCAAAATGTTTGCTGCTTCAGTAGAGCACTGAACAAATGAGAGCCTTTTATCTCTGTTTTGATACATGGACAAAGGAGGCAGCCACCTCCTGTGTTGTCTCTTTAGGCTCCTTATGCAGGCTGTCCTCCTGCAGCCGATGGAGAAGCAGAGATCCACCTGCAGCCTGTGGAGGACCCCGTACCAAAGCAGATGAATGCCCGAAGAAGGCTGTGACCCTGTGAGAAGTCCACACTGGAACAGGCTCCTGATAGAACCTGTGGACCCATGGAAAGAGGAATCCATGCTGGAGCAGATCTTCCGGCACAACCTGTGACCTTGCAGGGTACTCACATGGGAGCAGTTCATGAAGAACTGCAGCCCATGGGAAGGACCCACGTTGGAGAAGCTTCTGGCTGACTCCCATGGGTGGAACTACAACTTAGTAACTTCTGTTAAGTTTAACATGGTATCAAGATGAGATGCTATGGTTGGAAGCAGTAGCTCTTTTCATTTCAATCACACAGCTAAAAAACTTCAACTCCTCTTTCCAAGTAGATAGTACTTATCGGTACTGCTCACATCAATTTTAAGAAAGTTGTCCCGCTTGGAAGCTGCTTTTCAAATACTATAGTCACTAGTACTAGTGTACTTGTGCTTCATTTGTAACAAGGAAAACTAGGAACACCTTCAGGAGAGGTTATATTAGTGACAGTAATCATGTAACTCTAACGCATAAGATTCTTTATTTCATTAAAACATTATGTCATATTATGTGCTGCTGGCATATAAAAATTAGTGGTGCTCCCCTTTCAAAAGAGCTGTTGTTTCTCTGTTGTAAATACAACAAACCCTACATATTTGTCTCGAAATAGTCCTCATAGCAGTGGATCTTGCAAGGAAATACTAAGTCCCACCAAGGTAAAAATACAGCAGGGTAAAAATAACTGCACAAGTGCCAGTAAATCAGCACCTACAAATGATAATCTGAGAAGTGAAGTGTATTCAGAGGGGATATTTCACAAAAGTGATGGAACGGTGATCAGAATAGCATGTGATGTTCCCAGGAGTTTTGAGAAAAGCAGGCTGTGACAAAAATCTTGAGAGCACTTTGCACAGATGAGAGCTCCAAGCAATTCAGAAAACAACAACCAAAATATGGAAAACAGTGACTAAGCTATTTTCTATGAAAAGAAACAAACATGTGCATCAGAGAAATGAGGTCTACAGATTTACTGACACTCTCTGCATTACTGATCCTCTATTTCATGTCATAGCTCTGCTGTGCTCTGAAATGCTAACTGGAAAGTTCTTTAGCAGCATTGTTAAATCAGCAAAGAAAAGGGTTCATACTGATGGCTCTTGAAAGTCAGGTACACCATCTAAGAAAACTGCTGAGAGGTTCACAGAATTATAGAATGGTCAAGGTTGGAAATGACTTCTGAAGGTCTTCAAATCCAACCCCTCCTGCTCATGCAGGGCTACCTAAAGCCAGTTGCCAAGGACCACATCCAGATGGCTTTTGAGTATCTTCAAGGATTGAGACCCACAACCTCCCTGGGCAACCTGTGCCAGTGTTCAGTCACCCTCACAGTGAAAAAGTGTTTCCTGATATTTAGAGGGACGCTTCTCTGTTTCAGCTTGTGCCCATTGCCTCTGGTCCTGGCACTGGGCACCACTGAAAAGAGCCTGGCTCTGTCCTCTTTGTACTCACCCTTCAGGTATTTGTAGACATTGATGAGATCCCCTTGAACCTTCTCTTCTCCACGCTGAACAGGCCCAGCTGTCTCACTCTTTCCTCATAGGAAGATACTCCAGTCCCTTAATGATCTTAGTGGCCCTTCTCTGGACTCTCACAAGTATGCCCAAGTCTTTCTTTTACTGGGGATCCAAGATCTGGACACAGTACCCAGGTGTGGCCTCACCAGTGCTGAGGAGAGGAGCAGGATCACCTCCCTCCACCTGCTGGCAATGTCTCTCTTAATGCAGCCTAGGACACCTTTGGCCTTCTGTGACACAGGAGCACATTGCTGCCTCATGGTCAACTTGGCATCCACCAGGTTATCTTTGCTAGTAATGCTTTTGCTATGCGTTCTCTCTTCCACCAACTGCTTCACCTCTTTCTTCCTTTCCTTTCCATTAACTGAGAGTCTTCCGGGATTTCCATAAGGTCTTCAGACAGAAGACAGAAAAATAACCATAGGTTGTCTGAGGAGGCACCAGTTTTTGAAAGTTGTATTTTCAAATAATAGTATATTTAGACGAGTTTGATTAACCTAAAGTTTAAGTTTTATACATTAAAATACAGTAGGAGAAATTTAAACATGACCTAAGTCATAGTTCAGCAGCTGAAGATGCCAGTGATTTGAATTGTGATTTTTAGTAGTGATCATGGTGGTAAAAACAGATGCTAGGTTACTTAAAGGCTATTATGTAACAATGCACACTTAAATTTTTTTCACTTTTCTTTTTTCTGCGTGTCCGACATGAATCCTACTCAAAAGCACTATGCCAAAGACAGAGCTTTAGCTCTAGGCAGAGATTCCCAAGTAAGGAGAAAACACAAAAGCAGTAAGACAAGGTTCTGTCTCACTCCCTCTTGCTGATGCTGAGACAGGGAAGTCCTGTGCACTCCCCAGCACAGGGTCTGCCCTGCTGGCCCTGTGGCCCTTCTGTCTTTTCTCCTCCCAGGGCCCAGGACAAGAGCAGAGTGTGGGGAGAGTATCCCCACTGTGATCTGGTGCCACCCCCAGGCAAATACCTCCATTATCTCTTGGCAGAAGAGACCCTCACATCTCCCTAACTGCCACTACAGCTTTGCTGTGAAGCAGCCTTCATCTCCAGCTTCACCCGACCATGTTACACATCATTCCTTCAAACCTAACTCAGCCACACAAGTCTGCACCCCAAGACTAAGGGGAATGGCAGCTACCCCATATGCTGCATCACAGAACCACAGAATGGTTGTGGTTGCTGAATACAAGATAACAGCTACTATTGTATATTTTCTCCTAGCATTGATATTTCACCTATAAATCTTAGCAATATTGAAAAACAAAGAAACAAAGGAATAATGTAAAATTGTAACTTTGTAGTTTAGCTTCAGTTGAGAGTTAGGAAAAAAATGTAATATCTAATATTTATATTCTTTTAACATTTGGAGCAGTGTGCTCAAGCAGAGCCACAATAACCTAGTAATATATAGAAATTCAAATTAAAAATCAGCACAAATGTACATTTGCACATATTCTGTGGGGATTTAGATCCTATGCAACCAGAGATATCAGTGATTCAGCAATACAGTGCGAATTGAAAAGAGAACTTTGCCCAACACATATAAATAATTTTTTCTTACAATGAGCATTTTACTTTAGCTAAAAATTGTATACCAGCTTATATTGTATACCCCAGGCGCTTAAGTCTACAAGGTCAATGACACAGCCAGAAGTCTCCCTTGTGACAACTCACCTTGTTTCCAGATGGTTACAAAACAAGAGGATTGATGCTGTGTCAGAAATCTGTTGGGTTTTTTTCTCTCTCTGAATATTTAGTCAAGTTAGAGCTACAGAAGTGTGTGAATGACAACCCTGGTGACTGTATTCCTTTGCGAATTCACAAAGAAGTTCAGCTTGAGCAGAATTAGCACCAGCCTCCCAACACTGACTTACCAACATCCATCAGCCCTGGCCTGGAGTGACCTCTTCAGCACTGAGCTTCGTTTAAACCCAATTTAGGCAGCAGTTTCTGTGATGGCCAAAGTTTGCAATGCTGACCGCTCTGTTTATGTGGCCAACTGAACCAGAATCACCAGTACATTTCACGTAGTTCTCCAAACAGTAGATAGATGGTAATTGTTGGTCATTATCTACCCAAGCTGGAATGTATTATTAATTGATTTTCATGTCCGTAATGACTACTATTTGCATCTATATCAGTATCTTTTTAAAGACAGCTCAGGGAGCTCTTCCTAGCAAGATGTTCAGGCCTTAACATTAGTAGATAAATTATTCCATAAAGCAATTAAAACTCTGCAAATAGCAGGAAGAAATCCAAAGGGATTGCCTAAAACTTACAGTTATCCTGTGAAGACTACTGTCTCCAAGCTCCCTTGTTGCTCAGCAGTAAAAGAGAAGTTTTCTTGGGCACAGTTCAACACATGACCAACTTTAGTTATCCTGCATCTCCCTGTAGAAGAGTCCCAGTGGAAGCCTAGGGTATTAGTTTTATAAGGCTTAAGTTAACAGGATGCAAAAGACCCTTTAAGAGGTGCTTTGTACAGTAAGAACAAGAGGGGCTTTGGGGATTTCATGTTTGTTTTTTACATTATTTTTGACTGCTCAAAAATATTCCATAATTCTGCAGATCCATAAAATTTTAATTGTCAATTAATAACTGTCAAACTTCTTACAGGATAAATTTGCTGGGAAATATGTTACTTTTTATTGGATATACCCCAGGGTATGATGTCCCTGTAACTTCCTCTATGATTTTATTATTTCCCTAGGCCTATCTGACCACAACTGCCATTTCAGTCTGACAGCCCAACACACCTGCAGCAGGGAAACGCAACAATAAGAGTTAGAGAACACCACCTATTTCGACATGATTACCATATAAGAAAAAAACTAAGAAGATCTGATGTCTGGTTATGGGCATATGAGGTCTATAACTAGCTAAACTTAAGAGTTGGGTGGGGAAAAAAGGAAAGGGGGAAAGAAAAGCACTGCCTGCCTGCACTCACCAATTCCACAATTATACTGGGGGCACCGCTGGGGTCCCTTGTTGCAGAGACCGCACCAAGCTACCTTTGCTTTGTAGAAGCTTACTGGTTTACACTATTCCACTCTGTTACTTATTCACAATAAAACTCATTTCATTATTCACAATAAAACTATTAAGCTGCAATAGCTTAGTCATTACAGTATTTTGACTCAAGTAACAAAATTCTACCAATAGAACTAACATTCTTAGAACATCATGATTACAGCATGGAAATGCCCACATATTTTGAGGAAAAAAAAATCTAGAAATTATCAGTTTGAGATGCATGTAAAGAAATTGCATGATCTATAAAAAGCTTATTAATAAAATGCTTTGCACTACTAAAGTGAAATGTGCTAACTACACCTCTCAGTAGCCATATCATAATTAGACTTATATATTATTCATACTGTTGTGATTACAGTAAATATCTGAGATAGTTCCCCAAAGCCTTACAATATTTTTTAACATTACAGAACTGTATTTTTCTAGTGCAAGTGCTTATAGCTAAAGAAATTAAGCAGCTTTTAGAAAACAAAATTGATATACTGGTTTTGAAACAGAAATACTTCTTATACATAAGTGACAAAACTTTCATAATTATGTTGTTAAACATTGTTCAAAACATAGCAGACTAGATCCTGATTCCACGCATATCATCCACAGAAGCTAACCCATACAAGCCTGGATGGCCTGCCAGCACATCCTGATGCTCCAGACCCCTCACACACACCCTAACGCACCTTACATGCTTCCCATGAAGAAATTTGAAGTGGTACAGAATAAAAATAGCTCTTACTGTAAAGTAAGCAGTGCAAGATATGTATGTACACATCATATATTAGTCCTCCATTGAAAGTAAGTATCTTTAGATGTGATCTGAGTGATTTTGCTGTAATGGCAGAGGTATTTACAGGAATAATGGTTACATTCAGGAGATTTTCTCAAAATATTTCCATGATGCTTAGAATTCGTCCCATACACATCAGGGTTAAGATATGCTGCAGATGTCGAGCAGCTGGAATGATAGCCCGTTATACGTTACAGAGTGAGAAACAAGTTTAATTGGTACCTTATAAAGATGCCATCTTGACCTTCATATATAAACCGGGTTATAATTCACTGGAAGCAGCCCAAAGGGCATTTTTCTGTTATTTTAATCACCACAAGTTGGTTCAGACAAAGCCTTCTTTCAGATCCTATCTGGTAATAGTCCATGCATTTCATTTAAACTTCCCGACCACTGGCTAGCTACAGGTGAACGGAAGTTTGTAACGCCATCACAGTGTTCTACACAGCCATATCAGAACGTAAAGCAAATGGCACACCTTTGACAACTTTTCCTCATTGGGGTTCCTGCTTGTCCTATTAATGCAACAAGTGGATTCCTAAGATCTGTTATACATCAATTGCTTATTTTTTCTTTCTGACAAGCATTCAGCATGTGATAACATCTGTTTGTTAGCTTGCTCCCTTTGTCAGATCCTTTGAACTGATTAAACAGCTTAGCAAACTCCTTTCTCATCACGTTCAAAGCTGAAACCTGCTCCACCACTTTTCATCAAAGAAGATAAGATTACAAAGGTGCCAACACATTAGTGACCTCTGAAAAATCTCCTCCATTCATATATTTCTCTGCTATTGCATTTCACATCTTCTTTGCAAACCCCTTAACTTCAATGGTAGTGTCATTTGTTCTGAAAAAAAAATTATATGCAACCAATTACACAGACTAAACTGGCGCTAAGAAATGCTGTGGTGTTTCACTGTGGCAAAACAGTAATTTCAAAAAACTGGTAGGTCCTGTTCCAACATCGCTGATATTTCTTAAGTTAGAATTTCAAGGTCCACAGTTCCTGTAAAAATCCTACTCAAATAACTCAAATATCCTGTTTAGAGACTACATAGTTATATTAAATTATGTTTCCCTGTTGTGGTTTTGTTTAGTGAGGGGGGGGCCTAAGGTGGTAGCTTTTGTAGGAAACTGCTAGAAGTCGCTCCCCTTTGTTCAGTGGACTTGGCCTAGGGCCTAGGGCGGACCCGCTGCTGGCCAAGGCTGAGCCGATTGGAAGCAGAATATTCCCGTGATAATGCCTCTGCGATAACGTATTCAAGAAGGGGAAAACAGAAAAAAAAAAAAAA
>WHYT01000091.1:36388-51216 GCA_009806455.1 Tetrax tetrax
AAAAAAAAAAAAAAAAAAAAAAAAAAAAAAAAGAGAAGAGAAGATGTGAAGAAGCTGATCGGGGGCAGAGGCAAAGAGGAGGAGGCACAGGCCTCCGGGCCTTGCAGGCCTCACCCTCTGGCCTCTCGCCACAGGGCCTCTCGCCACGGAGAGGAGATGAGATGGATGATGTGAAGAGATTCTGAGAGGCATCTGCCATCCTGTTGTGAAGAACTCTTCTTGTGAGAGGAACAGCTGCAGACACCAAGGTCAGTAAAGAAGGACGAGGAGTAATGCGGCTCCTGGCCAAGATTCCCCTGCAGCCTGTGGTGATGACCATGGTGGAGCAGGTTGTCCCCCTGCAGCCCATGGAGGCCCATAGAGGAGCAGAGATCCACCTGCAGCTCAGGGAGGACCCCATGCTGGGGCAGGCGGATGCCTGAAGGAGGCTGTAGCCCTTGGAGGACCCACTGGGGCAGCTGTTCTAGAGAGACTGCACCCCATGGAAGAGATGACCCACGCCAGAGCAGTTTCACAAAGGACTGTGGCGTATGAGTGGGACTCCACAACGGAGCAGGGGAGGAATGTGAGTTCTTCCCCCAATCGTGAAGCAGCGGGGGGAACAAAACAACGTGTGATGAACTGACCGCAACCCCCATGCCCTCTTCCCCCTGTGCCGCTCGGGGGGGGAAGGTAGTAGAGATAATGTTAAGCTCAGGAAGAGGGAGGGGTGGGGGGAGGTTATTTCATTCTCTGTCTCATTATCCTGCTAGTTTTAGCAATAAATGAATAGTATTCCTCAAGTCCAGTCTGTTTTGCCCGTAACGGTAACTTTAATGATTTTCTCCCTGTCCTTATCTCAAACCTTGAGCTGTTTTTCTTATATTATCTCCCCCTATTCTCTCGGTGGGTGGGGGGAGTGAGAGACTGCGTAGTCTGGTCCTGAACACTGCCGAACTACGACATTCCCATAAAAAGATAAACAAAAGACAGAGATTAATGCAATCACTTTTTGGCAGAGCTTTTTAAGAAGGTAGTAAAATTAATTTGACAGATATCCATGCACTATGATGCTGCTCCTCCTCAGCACATCATCTTAGATTCCTACAGCAGTTGACAATGTGGTCTCCAATGCAATTTTGTCATTTTGTTTTCTTTGGTTTTGAGAATTTTCTTTCCAGTGTCACAGGGCTACTAAAAACTCCTCCAGAAAAAAAAAAAAAATGGATGCCAGATGGTTGCCAGAGCTAGAAGTGGTTATTGCAATTCTAGGAAAAACTTTTTTTAATCAACTCATTTCTCACATGCTAAAATACAAATGTAGCAAATAAATTGTGTGTATACATATATAGAACTGAAACAAGTCTTCTACTTAAAATTAACCAGGAACTTAATTATACATAGGCTAAATTAGGTGCTAAGTATTCTCATTTGCTGTCTTTCTAATTTAAGGGCAATAGATTTATCTGCAGGTGCTTGGAAATTAACCAAAATATTTCATTGTGCCTTGTCAAAAGCTCACTATGCCTTTTCCATGGAATTTATCCAAGAGACATATCCTGTTTCTAAATGCCAGACACTACCTATATAGCTAATAGATCACTGTGAATTTTAGTTTACGTAAACAAGCTGTGCAAAATATGCAGAAGGTATCAGAGTTCGGTGTGCCTGCTGCTAGAGTGGGGGAATATACCAAGAGCATTACTGGTATGAGTGATATATCATCCTACTTCCATTTTCAATGGCCTTTGTGATTTTGAAGTTTAATTTGAACACGTGTTTATCCATTTGCAGCTCAGTTCAAAGAATAGCTATGTGGCAAGTAGAGAATAAAGAGCACCCAAGAGCCACAGACTAGAAATATCAGTCAGTGGTGATCCTGGTTTTCCTACAGTGCTGCTCCTAGTGTGTCTTTAGACAGTCTTGGGAAAGGACAGGAACATGAAACACATGTCCAACAGCAGCCTGGAAAAGACTCTGTGGCTTAGTCTAGACACAGACCTCTTCCAATTTCTCTTTCCTAAAGGGGAAGGGATAATTTGTGGGTGATCTTTGCCTATTATATAATTCTTCCACCACAAGTGTTGGGAAGATCCATGGCTCGATTAATTCTACAATTTCCTTCCCACATTGCTTCCTTGACACAACAGCACACTGACATCTGCCTACTCATCACAAGTATCTTACTGATTCGTGTAAGTGTTAAAATGTAATCTTAATCTAGATATATATCAGTTTGTGTGTATAAACCTGCAAAGTTCAAAGGGAAACAATTTTTTAAAGGGAAGAAGATAATAGTATCTGCCAAATAGCCAGAGTTAGAAGAGCTCATCAGTGCAGCAATACTGTGTTTACGGGAGTCTATCAAAACTTTGTCTTGCCATTATGCACCAAAATTAAAACATATTTTTCAGGTCAATGTTATATCCTGTTTTGACCTTGGACCTTTCGAGCTCAAATAAGAGTGAAACAGTGGCAGCAAATTTGGAAGGACTGTCAATCCAAAGCCTAGCAAGTACACAAGGAGGATCCTGGGCTGCATTAATAGCAGTGTAGCCAGTAGATCGCAGGCAAGCAATTATTCCCCTCTGCTCGCATGCGTTAGATCACATCTAGAATATTGTGTCTGGTTTGGCGGCCCCAATACAGATGAGATTTTTTTCACTCTGCAAAGAGTGAGGAAGAAGAAAAAGAGGAAGATGTAGTCGTTGATAACTTGAAGACCTGGAAACTAATGGACAACAAAGAGAGTGAGGGATGGGAAAGTCTAACAGGATTCACTTCACTGTAAAAGGAGCATTGGCCATACAAAAGTGCCTCAGGAAGATCCTGCCTGCCCACCTTTCTTTACAGCAGCCCAGTCTTTTGGTGATGGAGCCATCATACTAAGAGTTGATGTAGAAATCTTCCAAAACCTTCATTCAGGCTGCTGCAACAGCAGACTGCCTGAAGACACCACGAAGTAGGTGAAGAAGTTAGCAAAGTATGTTTTACCAACCACTGGTTCATATATTTTGTATTACCCTAAGAATATACACCAAAATATGCATGCTTACTTGAATTATCATATAGGGTTTTCTTAAACTATGCAATGCTCAGGTACGGACCCGCACCTTGTTTCAGTGCCAAACGGATCCAAAAAATGAAAGTTAGGTTTTAGTGCATACATCAGAATCAATAAATAGATAAAAGCTCTTTTGTCATATACACAAATACATACATATACACCTACTTTTATCATGCTAAGATGCTAAACACTGACAAAAAAAAAAAACAACTCCATTATATCCTTGTCCCTGCTCCTTGCAGAGGGGGTTGGACTAGATGACATTTAAAGGTCCCTCCCAACCCAAACTATTCTATGATTCTATGTTTCATAGTTTTTGTCAGCACAGTTTAAAGTTGCAAGGGTATGTTATCAACCGTAGGAGGTGCAAATGTGTTATTTCTGACACTAGATGGCAGGAGATTGAAGTAAATTATTTCCAGTGCGTCAAAGTAGCCTTCTTAATAAATCAGTTTAAAAAACAAATGCCTGCTGTTTCGTAAATCGGATAATAAAATCAAATTGAAAGAGATAGTGAAGATTCTGAAATAAAACAAAACAGATCTTTATGTTTTTAAAGCTAAGATGTTTCTTGGAGAATGGGTGTGTTCAAAAACACACATATAATCTCAGTAATTAGATGGAGTTCATAATGGGTTAAAAAAATCATAGAACTGATTCTCCAAATTTCAAACCCAGTGAAGTTTTCCCAGATGTGAATAGAAGGCAGTTGTGTATTTATAAACTAAATTACACGTAAGAAAGTTGTGAAACCCAAACCTCAGGGTCCATGTTTGTTAGAAACAGAGATCAGGACAAAATCTAACCGGAGAGACAGACTGTTCCACACCAAGTAAAAGCTTTTTATGTCTTCTACTGAAGTGCTACTTGGCACAGCTAAAGGAAATAAGCTGGACTAGAGCGACTGAGGTTCTGATAGCACTTCAGATAGTTTCATATCCACCCTTTGCTCCCTTCTAAACATTTATTCTTTATAGTCTCTGGCTTAAACCTACATTAGTTTTGGACAAGAATCTTCAGTGTTATCAGTGCAAAGGGCCTTCTTAATGCAATCTTTACAAGTATAGAATCATAGAATCAGAATGGTTAGGGTTGGAAGGGACCTTTAAAGGTCATCTAGTCCAACCCCCCTGCAAGAAGCAGGGGCATCTCCAACAAGATCAGGTTGCTCAGGGACCCATCCAACCTGGTCTTGAGTGTTTCCAAGGATGGGGCGTCTCCTCCAACTTTTCAAGCCTATGAGGCTGATGTGCTGCAGGAAAGCTGGAAAATAAGAAATATTATGTATGCCTTATGGGCATCATTTTCAATGAGTTTATTTAAAAAAAAAAAAATAATTCTTGATAGGAGTCAGTTTTTATTATTTTCCAGAAGTGCTGCTGTCACTGGCAATTGAATCTCAGGACAAGCAGGAGCGGTGCCTATCCACACGTTTAGTATGAAAGAGATTGTAAAGAAGGGAACAAGGCACTTTTACTGAGAAGTTTTGATGGTCAGAAAGTGGTTCCTGGTCAGCTGCCAAAAGAAGATCCTGAAGTCTGCAATTACCTATGTCATGCCACAAGTGATCTGCACTAGCTAGAAAGACAGAGTATGTCTCAGCAGCTATATGGGGCTACTCCGCAAAAACAGCACAGTGAGCTGTGGCGATATACGGTCATACTGATTCCTTGATTTCAACAACTTTGAATGTCATTGAACGCTTGGAAGGACACAAGACTCCAAAAGACATCCTCACTTCTGCATTCATTAAGTGTTTTGTCAGTCTGTTTCTTTACAAGAAACATGTTCTAGAGCAGTTACTAGCTACATCCATCACACAAGGCTGTAGTTAAGGTAATACAGAGCCTGTTATACTAGCTGACACTTTTCACTTTTCTTTAAGTGTTCTCTAAAAATTGTGAGTACCATTATACCTCTTTTCTAGACAGGGAAACTTAAGCTGAGAAAGAGTTCATAATTTGTGCAGCGTCATCAGAATTCTAGCAGCAAGGTCCTATCAAAAAGCTAAGTCTCTCAGACTCCTGGCCCCAGATTCTAGCCACTGTCTCCCAATAGCACGGTAAATACCCATTAATAGGTTTTAGGTTCTTTTGTCATCTAATAACTTTTAGTTTAATATTGATATGTAGTGGGTGAGCAGGAGGTCAACTACCCCCCAGTAGTGGAAACTGGGCTAGTCCCAATTTCCCACTAAACCACCTCAGCTGATGGTCCCTCCCACATTTAATGTGGATCCTATCAAACACAGGATGCCCATCTCAGATGTTATAAAATACCCATCTACAAACAGGAAAAGTGCGTCATACAGAACTTAAACCACCCAAATGATTCTCTGTAACTCATTGCCCCTCTGTTTATTGCACCAGTTAAAAATGGTTTTTAAGTAAATGCTTTCCAATAGTGACTTTACATTTACTTCTAAATCACAAAAGAAAATCCTACCTCAAACTTAATACTTATATCTATGGAACTCTGCTTCGATCATTCCTATTAATTACATTTTTCCAATAGCCACCACTTTCTGTGTTTATCTGCCAGCTATTTCTTAAACTATTAACTTGCACTTTATTGATATTGCATAGAGCTATTTTGGATTTGTGCTAATCAGAACATCAAGCAATATGAAATCAAGTACTGTACTTCTCAAAAGCCTGAATATATTGCACCTATATGGCAATCAATCCAACTCCCAGACAGCCAGCTTATACTTTGTGAACAAATGTCAAGCATACTTGATTTAAATCATCTGAGGTACCTTTTTTCACAAACCATATTGACTGGCACTAATTCCACTCCAACCCTCAGATTTTTTTTCTAATTGCACCTTGTATAAACCAGTCCTCTGTCTTCCCTAGGACTTGTATCAGATCAAAAAGCTTATGCTTACCTGGATCAGCCATTTTGCCTTTGTAATAAATAATATGGAATAATATATGACTTTTCCAGAAAATTTTCAGAAATCCGGTATTTATTTAAAATTACGAAAAGCCAGGATACAGCTTCTTTGGCCACGCCAATTAATATTTTATTATCCTTTGTTGGATACTGTTTAGGTTCCTCCTAACAGTAATCACTATTGAAATGACTTCCTGATTCACTTGTGGTATAAGGATATAATGTTGCTTCTTTCCAAACTTAGAACAGATTTTCCTATTGAACTTTTCTGCTACTTCTGCATTATTATTAACAATTTATCCACCAAGCAGTGGCTCTTTGCCACTGCTAGGAATTACACTGTACCAAATACATTTAAATCATTTTATTCTTAGTCTTTCCAGCCATAAATTTCTTCCTGATGGCTTTAGGTCCTCTTATAATTCAAAATTTATGAAGTGTAGAAAATGTGTATCCATTGCCATATATTTTTAATTTTTTCTTATTGCACATTGCTTTTTTGGTGTTGTTTAATTGCTGCACCTATTTCACTACTGAACCAGGATGGGTTTTTAGACAGTGCCATCCTATTTCAATAAAAATTGTTGAATTGGATCTTCAGGCCATAAAATAGCTTATATTCAAAGAGCATTCAATTCATTACAGTTTTTTTCTCCATATATTAGAGTGGTGTTTAGGAAATAACTTGTCTTTTTCACTTAGCCTTTAACAAATCCCAATCAGTCCCATTCCTGGACTTTGTTAAAATGTTGATCCATAAGTATTCAAGATCCCACAATTCCTTCTTAATCAACTTTCAATCAGATAACAGTGTAATTAATGTGAAAGATCTTACTCTTACATGCTTTTTACTCTCTCTGCCCTTGCTACATGAGTTAAAAGCGGTTTCTCTGCAGTAAGCTAACTAGCCTTCACTTTGTGAAGTGTTACAGAGGAAGCCTGTATTACAGCTGTTCTAGAAGGGGATGTCACCAATTATCTGTATTTACGGTAGATAACTGAGAACACTGACAGAATGTGCAACTAACTCCAAACCACTCGATGGCATTTTGAACACCAAAGATGTGTGGAATGGAAGGAAACATCATGGCACTTCTCTTGCTCTGCTGGGTAAGAATATATTCCAGTAGTGGGATGGTACAACCTTCAGATAGCTGTGTGGAAATTTCCTCTTAAGTATTGACCTTCCCAGCTGTTAGAAAAAGCTCTAGATTATCAGTCTGTATCCTTGGATTTAATCCAGAGAGAACTGTCTTTGAGCTAAGAGATTTTCACTATGGAAACAGTTTCCATGGTGCATGGATCGTCTGACTATGTGATACATCAACCAATTTGACAAAATTTGACTAAAGTATATACAGACTTATTTTCCATTTTCTTGGAAACAACAGTATTCTCATCTGCAGTCTTTTGTTTATCCCCAGTGATAACTGCGTAATAGGAAGCAAGATGGGATTCTGCCAAAATACTTCCATATTAATGAAGATGTTACTTGGATAGTCTATCCCTGACAGTTCATATGGATCTTCACAACTGAGCTTTGCAATAATAGAGGGCAGCAAACAGTAATTCATTCCCAGGGGAAAAAAAAGGTCCCACAGTTCTTCTTTCTCGGTGACTTAGAATAAGCAGAGTTTTCACTCTATGGAGCCCAGGTTCAAAAATGTTCATTGCTTGTCTGGTATGTCAGGTCATGTTGTGGCCAGGAAAGCAGGACACGAGCTGGGCTAGAAAAAAAAAATTGTTTATCAAGCTAGTTGAACTGCTAATTGAATAATTGAATTTATAATTGAATTTTAATTTAGTTTCTTCACCTGGAGAACTTGTCTACTATATTTAGCTAAGCTTCACATATACCTGGGTTAAATGTTAGCGTAAAGGATTATCCCACTTCTACAATCACACAGAGATTGAAGGATGATATGTGAAACACTTTTAATAGTGTTGAGAAACAGCAGAGGAAGGCATCACTTAGAGAGGTAACAAGTTTCCATCTACTGCCTGACTACTCAAAGAAGTGAAAGATGGTTTAACAGGCTCCTAAGGGGTAAAAGTACCTTCTCCTCTGCTCAGCTGTTACTCCTCAGTGTTTTCATGTGTTCATGTTTGTGGACAGCAGCTGAAAAACCTTCTTTTTTTAATTGCTTTCGGGTTTTGTTCTTGTTCTTCCAACAACGAAGCAGTCTATCAAGAGACAAGTACATTTTCACATTTGGAGAGGAGCAAAGAGGGGGGCATCATTTGCTTATGCAGGGAAGTTTAATCAATATAAGTAAAATAAAGTGAAACAAAATTGCACTCCTTTGTCCCAGTCACTTGCTGTTACGCCTGAAATCACCATACGTAAGAGAGCAATGCGTGCTACCCAAGTTATCAAACACTAGGTACTTTAACAAAGAAAAAAAGATACTGCAGTCAGATCATGTACTATAAGGTCTAGCTTAGAAGTCACACTCAGATAACTCTCCTCATCAACAACAAAAAGAAAAAGCTAAAAAGTAATCTAAAATGTTCTCTAACTATATCATGTGTCCTTCCTGCACTGTAACGCTGTGTGAAACAGCATTACCAACAAGGATGTCAAGTGAAAACAAGTCGTCTTCTGCCACGGAGGAAAATATTAATGAGCATCTTCAGCATTTTTTTCTTTCTTTCTACAAACTGTTTTCAATCCTTTCTCGTAGTAAAGAGTTACAAAACTGTTTTATAGGCTGTCCTTTGAAATTTTTGAAAGAATGGGCCCCTAACAGCAGATTGCTACAGATAATATTTTATGTATATTGTTATCTTTCAGTGCACATTTCTGGATCCCACAGCTTCCAGCAGATGATGAAATTATGAACTTCTCGTGATGAAATTATTTCCTGAATCAGAATTATGTAAAGTCAGCTCTTGTTAAGACAGTAGAATATTTGTCAATTAACTCAATGACCGTAAATTCAAGTAGACTGTTAATCAGAAATATGAAAGTTTGGGTTCAGATTATTTTTTTTGGCATGGTATTTTCATATTGCTGACTATGCTGCAACTTCTGGTATTTGAAAGCTTCTGCCACTCTGACATGAACTGCAAGGCTATGCGTGTGTTCACTGCTTCAACTGCCAAGATGCAGAAGATAAACACCAAGTTAATGTCAGAGAGCAGGGAGACCCAGCAGCTCCCTGTGGGCTGGGAGCATCCGAGGCTCCCTGGGGTGGTGGGGCACCGTGGGCCCCAGGCATTGGGCACCTCCCTGAGGACGAAGACAGGCCCAGGCCAGGATGTGAGCCTTTGGGTGGACCCGGCTTGGTGGGGCCCATGGCCCGGCAGGGCAGGGCTGCGGAGAGCTGGAGATAGGCCCTACTGCAGCGTTACTGGGGCAGGGGCTGACATGGGGTCCCAGGCTGTGGGCAGGGGCAGGCAGGGCCAGCGGTGCCTTTGAGGCACGGCAGCTCTCCATCTCCCGAATGAAACAATTAGTGGTATTGTCTTACTGTAATGCTGCCTGCTTGTAAGGCACAAGGATGTGTCCTGAATGGGAGAGATGCCCTTCACTCGTAAGAGAGAAGCAACAATATACTTTATCGATATAAAATAGTGATTTAACAAAGTTTGATAGTAAATGCAACAGTGATTTAACAAGATTCAATGGCAAGGTACACTGGATTATTTACTGCATAGAGGACAGGATCAGACAAAACTGTCAGGGAGACCCTCCCACTGAATCATGAGATTCAGAAAGGATCCCCTTGCTTTCTAAACTCCTTCTCAGAGAGGAGTCGAGGTGTGTCCGGATCCAGTCCTAGTTCCAGGCTTGACCAACTGTTTACGTCTAAAGGATCGTATTTGCACAACCAATCCTTTATGTCACTTGGCCAAGATTTCAAAGTTTAGGATGCTATTAGTCACTTACCAAGGATCTGTTGAGGCAAGAAATCTCTCAGCCTTGAGGAGTAAACTTGAAAGGCATCCCTACTCAAGGGGAGATCCCAATGTGCAGCTCGCTGCCATGCAGGAGAGCCCAAAGGGCTCTTGGGCTGCTCACTTATGCAGTAAGATAATTGAGTCATAGCCATATTTGCACAGTGACTATAGATGTTAGTTTCTTCCAAATTTGGCTTGGGTTGGACATTAACCAGAAATGTGGTTAGGGGGGTGCATTGCCATCCCTTGGCAATTGTGTTATCTGTCTCCTCCGAATACACTTCGAGTCAGATGCCACCATCACCATCAGGACCAGACACATCTGTCACTGATGGTTATCACCTGAGCAGGGTTACTGGAAAAGTGGTCAGGTTGTGGGGGAGGTAGGACACTGTCACAGGATGTTTGCATTAAATATGCTTTTGGGGGCCCTCTTGTTTTTCTCCTCTGCTCTCTCTTCTGACATGTTTCACCAGATCTAGACTTTATTCCCCAGCTTTTTACGTTTCAGAACTGGAATGATAGAATCCTGTAATACCAGTATTTTTCACCATTCACGTTTTCCAGTCTTTTCAGCATTTTTCAGTATTCATGTTGCATAAAGCTCTGAAGTACATGCTGTCTAATTATATACAGCTTCAAGCTACTGAGACATCCAAATTTGAAGGAGGACAATCAAAATATCAATCCCAGGCACAGATGGTAAAATGACCTGATAATTATCAGGCAATGTTAAGGGTGAGAAAGGGAGGAGGAGGAAAGACACTTTTCATGCCAGTGCAGCTGACAGATAAATTAACAACTCAGTAGTTTCTGTTTCACCTACCTCCAATATGACATTCTGCGTAATGTCCCCTTTCCTCCCAGAAGACATAATGATAGCCCACTGCAGAATGTCTGCAGCTGGGAGTCACTTGGGGAGTTGCACACAACACTACTGCACCAAACTTACTCTTTCCAAAGTACCTTTTTCTTCTAAATATTTTCATACGTGCACATTTGGTAAATGCTACTTGATATAAATAAAACCTCGGCACCTGTCATCTTTTGTGCACAGTAGCTGCTATAGAGAAGTTATAAACACAGTTCACTGGCTCAGAAGTCATTCTGGTTTCTCCCAGTGTTTCAAAATAAACATTATTATTATTTTTCCTTTCTTCTCAACATTAAAAAATCATTAGTCAGTATCAAATGATTGCCAATAATGTGTATTAAAACTAGATACTGAACATCATCTTTCATTGTGAGTGTGCTGCCTCCCTTAGAGTAAAAGAAGTTAAACTGTATTTAAGCCTGAGTATGCTCAGACAAGTTTAGGACTCAAGGAACTAGTATGTTTGCCTTTTAAATTAAAAACACAATTCACTAATTGTGAATTCACTAATGGCATATGTTCCAGTGGTTATTGTCAGGAGACTGAAATGCTAGACTTACAGTTGCAATGACTTGCTCTTTCAGCTGGGATAAAACATCCAGCCTCCCCATATCTTAGTATCCTCATCTGCGAAACAGCTCAGAAATACTGGTTACATGAAGTTAGAGGAAGGCTGACATCTTTAATGACTGCAAAGTACCAAAGTTCAGAGAGGCCTGGAGGAATGTGCAATACAAGTTCAATGTGTTACTAGACACAAATAATTTGTACAGAAAGTAAATACACAAGATTTGTGTAGGAGATGCAAGAAAATTTTAAATTACATCCTCATATTTCCCAGTGTGAAATTTGCACCAGGACAGAAAAGATAGAGAAACCGCTTGCCTGATGGAAGACTGACTTTTTAAATCTTTTTAATGTTGTTTCTCTATGAGTGCTAGCAAGGGTAAAGAGACATCTAAGACAAAGTTTACACACAGTCACACTACAATTTGTAGGCTTTATAGCAAAGATGGAGAGAAACTCTTTAGCAGGGCCTGTTGTGATAGGATGAGGGGTAATGGTTTTAAACTAGAAGGAGGCAGATTTAGACTGGACTTAAGGAAACCATTTGTTACAATAAGGGTGGTAGAACATTGGAACAGGTTGCCCAGAGAGGTGGTGGATGCCCCATCCCTGGAAACGTTCAAGGCCAGGTTGGATGGGGCTCTAAGCAACCTCATCTGGTTGGAGACTTCCCTGCTTCTTAGAGGGGGCTTGGACTAGATGATCTTTAAAGGTCATAGTCTCTCCCTGTCTTTCCTGTAGGCCCCTTTGAGGTACTGGAAGACTGCTATAAGGTCTCCGCAGAGCCTCCTCTTCTCCAGGCTGGACAGCCCCAACTCTCTCAGCCTGTCCTCATAGGAGAGGTGCTGCAGCCCTCTTATCATTTTTGTGGCCCTCCTCTGGACCCTCTGCAACTGGTCCACGTCCTTCTTATGTTGGGGTTCCAGAACTAGACCCAGTACTCCATCATCAGTACTGTCCTTCATCCCTTGAGGTCTCTGTGTGATCTGAAAGAAATGGAGGCTGGATCTTGAAAAGGACACTCAATCGAATCTAATATTTTTTAACTACTTATAGCAGTGCAAATCCCAGCATGAACATGCTTATTCCAATTTATTAGTAGCCAGTATTATTTAATTAGATAATGTAAACCTTGTTTTAAACTTCTGTTTCTGAACCGTTATGGCTGTAACAAACAAGAATTGTTCATTCAAGCTAGCGCAACCTTCTCATGAAGGTGAGAGTGAGACAGCTCAAAAGTGTTAGACATGCTTATAAGAAATTATTTCCCATTTCCTGCTCTTCTGTGCAATTATAGGCTTCTCAATAAATGGCATGTTCTCAAGTTCAGGTACCAAACGCATGCTGCCTGCCCACTCACTTTACATGAAGTCCTTCTTGTTTTCATGCCATGTAGAACTGCCTCTGTTTCGGCAGCCTGTGTTCCTTGTAAAGTGTGGGATGCTGTGATAAATCCCACAGCTTGATTCAGTAAGAGGGAAACCATACCTGAGTCTTCTCTCTCCTGTTCCTTCACAGGCTCTCATCACCTCCAAGTCAAAGCTGCACACCAGAATCTTGGTGTTGGCAACTCCTCTTTTCAGCTCCAAGGAGTGGAGGAAAAGAAACTCTTTCTTTCTTTCTCTTAAACGCTTTGCTTAGCTGGGTACAAGTTTTATAGCCCCATCTTTTCACGAAAGTGGGCTTACCACATCTGTAACTTCCAGGCTTGACTACAGCTTTTTAATCCTTTCCTAGCTGCCAGCATGATGAAGCTCCAGCCCTCCCTCCAGTCGCCCAGTCGCCTACTATTATTTAAACTGATGGATCAGAGACAGACCAAGCGATCTTTATCCTCCTCAATATCCCTACCTCTGTTAAAGCCATTTTGAAATATTTTTGAGCTATTTCCCTGTCCAGCTTCTCCACAGCTCCAAAGGTATATTTTAAAATCCATTTTAAAATTAATAATAAACAGGCAGAAGTAATATATTAACAAAGACAGCAATAGCTTTCCTTGAGTATTTATTCCACATTCTGTTATTTATCTTTACTATTTGGTTTGGTGCACAAACTCCCTTCCTTTCTCATTTCTTCTTCATTTTACTTTCAAGGAATGTTGCAGAAAGCCAGGATTTAAGACTAAAATCTAGAGCCACAGAAGCCCGTAATAAAATTCTCCCTAACTCCAATGGAGCCAAGTTTCCCTCTTGAAAGCAAAAATTTTAGAATAATAGCCAAGCAATTTTGCAAACAGAAGCCAATAGTAAAATTCCTCCTAACTCCAATGGAGCCAGGTTTTCACCCTGAACGCAAATATTTTAGAAGAATAGCCAAACCATATTCTGAAACATTTCAATAAATTGGCGTATTACCTGATGCGCTTCAGGTGTAGCGAGGACACGTAGTAAGTAACCACAAATAGCATGCGAAATAAAGCAGTGGGGTTTGCTCCAGTATGATACTCATGCCCTCCGAAAGTCAGTCATTCCACTTCATGACAGCTGACTTTCCACCTTTGAAGTCTCCTCTGAACATGCAGCAGAACTTCTGTTAAAGAGGTGCATGCAAAGTTAAAGTTGTGTTTACTACAAGACTGAAGATTTGCAGAAATGGTTTGGGGTTTTTGCCCATAGAACACAGAAAGTGTTTGCCACAAGAGATGTACAACCTCTCATGGTGTATGCACACACGTGTAAAGCACGCACACACAAATTCCCCTCCGCGTACCCTCACCAGAAGCGAATTTGTGATTTTACGCAGGATATGTTATGGGGAGGACGGGCAGCTGAAGGGAGAGAACAACAGTAACCAAACAGAAGAGAATAATCCTGCCCAGGACCAAGTCTTTTCCATCTCCAGACTCTATCACAAAACTGGGGTCAGATTTGGTGACAGCATGAAAAAGAGACTAAGGAAAACATTCACTTGCCTTTCAGCCATGGAATATGAAGTGTGTGTGGTTTACTACAGTCCTTTTTCAAAAAGCGCCCTGTGTCTCTGAGACCTTAACGGGGATTTACAGGAGTTCTCACACATGTTCAAATGTCAGCTGGTTTTATTTGTCTGCAGCCCACTCTTTCTTCATGCTCTTAGAGAGGCTCAGAATCAGTTGGTTTTGAAGCACTTTTTGCTCCATTCTATGAAAGTCATCATAAAAGTATCAAAGGGGCTATCAATTTATTCCATATTGGCATTGTATTTTTACCTTTAACAAGTACTCCATGTGTTTTCTATAAACTACAATTATTTGCAACAAAATTGTCCCCATTTTCCTTGCTATTCCCAGTGCTCCAGGGATTTATCTTTACGTGGGCCTTTCACCCTCACCAGTGTGGAAAAGAGACAGCAAACCGCCACTTGTGTTTTGGGGTGGTTTTTTTTTCCTAAAACACAAGTTTTTATTTTATTTTATTAGAGTGGTCTCTCTTCCCCTTCCCACTACTCAGGCCCAAGACTTTTGGCAACACGGGTAACCTGAAATCCCACGTTCTCCTTCCCTCGCGGTTCCTAATGGACTCTCCACCGCTGACGCTTTACGCAGGAGCACCTCTGCCCTCT
>WHYT01000091.1:51917-80538 GCA_009806455.1 Tetrax tetrax
AAAGTTTTGGTGTCCTTGTAGAAAGAGAAGTTGCGGTTATACAGGGGGGGAAAAAAAGTTTTAGAGGCTTCAGCGTGCCCTGAAATGAATGAAGGTTTGTATTTTCCTTCAGGGAACAATTTAAATAGAACTTTAAATTGTTTTTCTTTTTTTAAAGTTGAACAATGTGCAATCTTATTGAATGCATAAAAAGCTCAACCAATAAGGGAACTTGATTAACCTTACTGTAATCAAGTGAAGACTTTAACATGTATTTCAAACTAGACTTTTTTTCTCCTTTTTTTTTTAATTTGAAGTTCAAGTTGGTGTTAGAAAGGGAAAGATTGAACTAAGTAGTAGTAGTAGTAGTAAAAGGCAAACTGTGGTATCACTCTTAGGCTTTACCTCTTTTTGCCTGGTTTAAATACTTTGGTTTTAGCAAGTATTTAACAAAATATATTTATGATGCAAATGACAAGACAGTCAAATACAGGAGCATTAGAAGCCAGTGGCATCTTTTCACATCCTGTATAGAATCACAGAATCATAGAATGGCCAGAGTTGGAAGGGACCTTCAAAGGTCATCTAGTCCAACCCCCTGCATTCAAATTGAAGAGCAAATTCCTCAGGATACTCACACCTCCTTGTGTAATTAGAAGCTGTATTATTCTTTTTATTTTATTAAAGCAGCCAAGTCAGGCATGGAAATTCCACTACTAAAACAAAGTTTAAAAAAACATTCCCTGAGCTTCAAGGATTTAGTAATGTGATATAAAGCCATTCACCCCGGGTCACTTTTAGTGATAGAAAGTAGTTAAACAATTGACAGCTGTTTCATCGTCTCTGTACAGTTCCTGGGGTCTTGGTGTCTCTCTGCACTGCAAAACCAAACTGGTTGCCACAGTCAGGAGCAGTGCCAGAAAGGGACAGGACAGAAAACAAAACTTTTCTTTAAAGCCAGGGTCCTGCCGTAAGTTTTGTGCAGCACCACAGTTCTCTCTGTCTGGAGCCCATTGCACAATCATGGTCTCAAGAAAGACCCAATTTTTTAAAATTCAAGATTGTATTCAGTTTGTTTGCAGATGACATTGAGATGAATAACACATTCCCAGTGCAGGTACATAACTTTTTTTCTGAATATTAGTTACATGACTTGTCTATTGATCGATGTATGAGATGTCAAAATACACATTTTAATATCCTCTAGGTGCAAGTGAGATTGTCAGTCTATAATCAAATAGAAAGACATGCAGATTCAAGTATTGTACCTCTGCTCATTTATGTGATTCACCAGTTTTGTTAAAAGTTTTAAAACTAATTTTCTTGTTTAAACATTTTATGTGCCCTGGGTGCCATGTGACCCACCCAAACTCTCCCTGTTGATCCCTAAGCTTTTGTATAGAGTCGAGTCCAGAAGAATGAGACTTCCCATCAGCTTCCAGAATTTGTGCAAGCACAACAAAAATCACTGCTCCAAAAAAAAAAAAAAAAAGAGGCTAGAATTCATTATAAAACCTCTTGGTCAACAGGCAGTTGTAGTAGGAGGGGGCCAAGATACATTTACAAGCCTTGCTGAAAATGTGCTCACATTTGTAACAGAAACCAGAATGTGTACCACATGTGTAATGCAAACTGGAAAAATAACCTGATCTTTTTCCCACTCTACTAAACTTTTCCATTTCTACTATGCTGTCATTTGTGTCAATAAAAGATGATGAAAAACTAGTTTGAAGCAGGATGAAGGTTTCTTCAGAGTTACAAATGTATCTTGTCCTTCTGAAGCATCTGTCATTAGCGTGGTGTCCTGGGCGGGATCATTTTATTTCCTCTGTGTGTGCAATTGATGAGAAACAGTTGAGCAGGTATTGCCATTGCTACTGAACCTGGTGATCACCCAAGGGGAAAATTTGGTTTTTTTGAGAAAGGCAATCAGGAGGTGAATAAAGTTTTCTAATGTTCATCATGAAAAGGGATGTCCCAACCATCTGGCTTCATTTTGTGCTAAAAGATGCGTGTCAATCCTAGTCATTTCTATCATGTCAGAAGCTGTACCCTGTAGGCGAAAGGCATAAATATAATTAGGCCAAAAGGATGAGAGAAAAAAAAGAAAGCATTGGAAAACATTTCTTATAAACTCAGGCCAGCAGTAGGAGGCACAGAGCAATTGCAGCCCTTCAGCTGAGGACTCTAACCTACGATAATTAATTGGTGTTGCACATGTTTCTCCAAACTAACTTCAAACTCTGTTCAGAGCAGGACAGGTTTGCCATATGGACACATCTTTAAACAAATCCATTCCAGATACCTTTGGGAAGTCAGCAAAGAGTTGGAAAGTCTCAGCAAAGAGGCAGCAGCTCTCATGCCTACTGGGTTCTTACAAAGATGGAGGAGGCACAGGTGTATTTGCCTTCTGCTGCCTTACACAGTGCACCGGAGTCCAGATTGCTTCTGTGATCTTCTGCCTGCAGGAACTCAAGAGGAGCTTGGAGCTGCTGCCCTTGCCTCTAAAAGACACTGCTAATAGCATCACAGAATCATAGAATGGTTTGGGTTGGAAGGGACCTTCAAAGGCCTTCTAGTTCAACCCCCCTACAAGGAGCAGGGACATCTCCAACCAGATCAGATTGCTCAGAGCCCCGTCCAACCTGGCCTTGAATGTTTCCAGGGGTGGGACATCAACCACCTCTCTGGGCCACCTGTGCTACCATTCCACCACCCTCATTGTAAAAAAAAAATTTCCTGATGTCCAGTCTGAATCTACCTCCCTCTATTTTAAAACCATTACCCTGTGTCTTATCACAACAGGCCCTGCTGAAGAGTTTCACCCCAGCTTTCCTGTAGGCCCCCTTTAGGTACTGGGAGGCTGCTATAAGGTCTCCCCAGAGCCTCCTCTTCTCCAGGCTGAACAGCCCCAACTCTCTCAGCCTGTCTTCATAGGAGAGGTGCTCCAGCCCTCTCATCATCTTTGTGTCCCTCCTCTGGCCTCACTCCAACAGGTCCATGTCCTTCTGATCTTGGGGGCCTCAGACCTGGACTCAGTACTCCAGGTGGGGTCTCACAAGAGCAGGTACCTCTCAGCAAACTCAAAACCTCACAGCACCTCACAGCAAACTCAAAACTACTCACACACATACACATTTTTCCTTCTTCCATTTGCATGCTCTCTCCAAAGGTTCCAGGGGAGATAGGCAAGCAGGAGGATACATCAGGATTTGGAGAGAGTATATGTAGTATACTCAAGATGATCTTCCTGGAGGCCATTACTGGTGGTTCAAAATGGGGCAACGAGGGTAACCAAATGTATAAAATGGTTTAAGTGCCTGAAATAACCAAGTAAGCTAGGACTCTTTGGTCTCTAATAGAAACAATTTAGGGCATGACAGATGTCTATAAGCTTTGAGTGATGTGCAGGTGGTGGCTAGAGATCAGTTGTTCACTGTTTCTTCCCAGTTACAAGAAGAAGAAAGCATAAAAGAAATATAGTAGGAACCAGGTTGAAAAGAAACTTCTTTACCCAACAGGTGTGAGACCTATGGAAATCCTTCCTGAAGGATGTGAAATGTTTACAAGGATTCAAGGAGGCTTGACACATCCATGGAAGGGCAAGTTACTAGGTATGCTACTGAAATGACATCCAGCCCAGGAGATCACTGTGTTGAAAGTAACTGTAGACTGGGAGAGTACTTAGTGGTAATCTCATACACTTTTGCCTCATTGTTATTCTTTCTTGGGTAACTGTCTTTCCGCAGTTTGCAGAGTAGGGTACTGGAGCAAATGGACTTTTTTGGGGTTTTTTTTTTGACCAAATGTAGCCATCTTCCTACTCTTAGGAGTCCTGTGAAGAAGGAGATGACTTCCCATTAGCAGGTCAAGATTTCTTAAGACAGAAAGCATCTCTCTCATTTGCTCTTCAAAAATCACTACTAAGATCTTTTTACTCCAGCTTATCTACCTCCACCAGTACATGGCGGTTGGACACGTTTCCTCTGTTTTCTACCACGCTTCCTGTTCTTCCAAAGCCTTTTCAGGCATGTGACTTATCTCACCTCTGCTCTCACCTCACATAACCAAATGCAGGCAAAGGATGGAAAAACTTGGCCAGTTATTCTCTATGGTTTGTGCTTGGAGGTTTTGGATTCTTTTAAAATATTGGATTGAGATGTTAACCCTCAAAAATGTTATTTTTTTTTTGTGGATTGCAGTGCTGCAGGTAATTGTTGTTTCTCTTGGTCAGGTGAAGGCTATGCTACATGCTGACATTATTGTGTAACAACCAGGTAAAATAACCTGGGAGTGATGCTGAGGTGGATAACAAGGAAACTGAAAACAGTAAAGAAATGTTCTATAATCCAAGATAGAATATGCTGCAGCTAATGGGACATCACATCCTGAAAACTGCACAAACCAATTGTTCTTGTAGATAAGCACAGATAGCACATCTGAGAGTATTCAGCAGTTTCAAGTATTTTAATGCCCGCTAATATCCCTACATACCATAGCTAAGTGCCTCTGATCCCACAATACCTTACACACAATAGCTGGCAATTGTTCTGTCTCATGGAAAAAACACATGGGAGTGTGACAAAAATGAGCTGCTGAGGGAATTGAGAAGTGGAAAGGAACTCCTTCTGTGCTATTCCCCTTTGCAGATTTTTTCCAAATGTTTTAATCGGAGACTAAAAGATCTGCTTTGCTGTATAAAAAATGTTCTTTCTCTCTGCTGCTCAGCTCTTCTTCCCCACTCCCAAGTCAAAGTAAAATGTCATACACACAACTGGCAAAAAAACTCCAAAAGCACACCACCAGCATTGGATTGAAATTAATCGTACTCATTGAGATGAAAACCACACTTTGTGTTTCTCTGGATGGTGTCAGGGAGCTTCTAAAAGGTGAAGAGCTATGAGCTCTCTAGCATTATGCACAAACAATTTGAAGTATCCTCTTTTCAAATAACCAATAATTCTGTAATCAAAGCACCTCCAGTTCCTAAAAAGAGCACAGATTAGTGAAATCCACAACTCTGGGCCATCTATATCCGTTCCCGTCCCAACACCACAACTCTTAATTTTGTGCTTTCTCATCACCTGATATTCCCCCTGCACAATATTATTTGTGTTCTCCTAGAGGAAAAGAAAAAATACTGCCAAATTTTGATTCTTTTTCTCCTCTGATCCGGGCACATTATATTTACCTTTTAAAACCTCTCTGTTGTCCTTGTTATAAATGAGAAATGAGAAATATGAAACATTTCAGTTGTTCTTTCTTTCCCTTTTTTACTTAAAAAAACCCAACAAACTAACTAGAACAACAGTGCACGTGCACATGGCACAGGTGAAGTGAATGCCAGGCAAGGAGGCTCCCAGTTCATTACGGCTGTGCCTGAACTGATCGCCGGGTTCATGTCACTACGGGAGCCTGGTCTCATACTTGTTCAGCTTGGGACCCCATTGGATGGTGCTGGGGTTCCTGTCTGGCCTCTGCATGTGGGAAAGAGGGGTAGGGAGCATGGGGAGTAAGGGAAGACATAGAAACATCAGGACATGAGCAAAGCTTGCACCCATGCTTGGTAGCTCTGAACCTTTCCTAGGTTTCCTACATTAGATACAACCTATGGACTTAGAGTAAGAATTATTCTTTGGGAGGTGCAAAACCAATAATTCCAGTAAACGCTTTCCTTATTTTTAAAAGTTTATGTTATGAAATGGTATTTGGTATGTTATTAAAGAAAATTAATCTTTGGGCTTGGTTTTGAGTTCGAGAACTATCTTCTGTAAAAAAGCAGGATACATTTAAGTTCTAGTAAGACAAAGATACTTGTAAAAAAAAAGATAATTCACATATCAAATCCATATAGACTTCAATCTAAGGCATCCACTTTGAATCCACCACCTTCCACTGTCTCAAGGAAATAATCAGTCAAAGAAATATAGCTTTTCCCAGAGCTTCTGGTAGCAGTTGCAGTGAACTCCAAAACTTCCACTTCTACACTGGACCCACTTCCAGCTGCTGCTGCTGTGAATTCACTCACCCAGAGTCACTCATGGACTTCTTAAAATGAAGTTCTCAACTCTGAATGTTTTGTACAGGACTTTAACAAGCACTTAACAGGGGACAGATACTATATAAATTACGTAGATACTGATTGATTTATTAAAAATATTGGAATCTAAAATATGTGAACAATTCACATGAAAGACAGTGGAACTTACTTGTAGTCCAGAAGGAAAATCATGGTGCTGGAAGGAGCAAATTTGAAAAAGAGAAGCTAAAAATCATGCTTTTCTTGAATACATTGCTAATAATTTGTAGGGAACTCCAGTTCCATACACTGCATAGGACTGTATCCCACACTGCGCAATAAACAAGATCCCAAGGTCTCCTGAAATTCTAGTGTCTGTAAAAATGTCATCCATGTGTCTGAAATGGCCTTACATGGTCAAAATGCCATAGGAAACGTTTATCGCTCTATCCAGTTGAAGGTGAATGGCCACGGTTAATCATTTCTCACCGTCTCCAGGAGGTAAACTCTGTCCTCTCTGTTTTGCAGAATTGTTCTTCACTTACCTTTTCTACCTCTGAATACATAACAGAAATTGTACTATTATACTCCCTCTTCTATTGTGGAACATAGTATTTAACAAGTGTATAATGTTCATGCAAAAAGTCAAGAAAGAAACCTATATTTTGATTATATACTGGGCGTCTGTTCAGTAGTCATGTAAGCAAAACCTGCTGTGAGTATGCATAAAGCAGCAAAAACAGAAAACAGGCAGTGTAATTCACCATTCAGTATTTTTATTGTTCAAGCAGAATGATTTGTTTTGCTGCCAGGCAGGAGGTAAGGAGAATTTTCCTGCAGTTTGACCCTCTACAGAAAAATAAGTTAAAATAAACAGTATTGTTACCATCCCTTGCCCAACTAGCTTACATATTTATGCTATCAATATTATTTTTCATGCGGAAAACAGCTTTTGAATCCTGTACTCTCCATTCTGTTTGCAATGATAAGCAGGTTTGGTTGCAAAATGAGAACCAATAATTACAATTGTGCATTAGACCTCTCTCTGAAAACCCTGCTGCAGGCAAAACTCCTTACAGAATTTAATAGGACTTTTGCTGGTCTCAGATTTGCAGGAACAGACCTACAGTTAGCGGGCTTCTGGAGAAAATTAAGCCCAAAACTATTTTTTTTTTTCAGTAAATTTTGATTCTGAATTAAAGGCTTTATTCACATGGTTGAGTACAAAGATGTGATTCTGATTTGATATTGATGTTACAGCAAAAGTGCATGAATTTTAAGGGTGCTACTAATTTACACCTCAGTGTATCAGATCAGAATCAGACTTTAAACAGACACTGATTGTAAGGAAAGCATCTCCGAAGAAAACTCAAACTGCTTTTTGTGGAAGGTACCTGAGGGTAGGTGGGCCAAAGTACTCTGAATTGAAAAGATATTGAGACCCACAAATAGATGGGGACAATCTATTCCATTCTGTCTAATACTTTGCACCTTTTGAGCTTGCCAAATGAGGAGAAAGGCCAAGGACCTCACTGCTTTCTTGTGAAACTCAAAGCCCGGCATTGCAGATCACCCGGGAGGAGCAAGGATGCCTGGTCTTTGCGGTGGGTCCTGACACAGGCTAGCGTACAGGGAGCACAGACCCATTCCTTCTGCCTGGATCTGCTCTGTGCAGGCTGCGTGGTCTGGAGAGCAAGGCTTTGCCAAGCCCCGCTCTTCCCCTGGGGAACGATGATATTTGCAAATGTGCTTATTTAAAGGGAAGCTACGCCATGAAGTTACCAGGCAAAGCAACACACAGCACTTGCGAAGGAGATGTTCTAGACAGCTTAAATACAGCCATGAAAAAAAACAGAAGTATCCTATCAAATCAAAACATTTTTTCTTTTCTCTATGTTCTGCAGCTCAGTTAAGGCCTCTATACAGGTGAGGCTACCAAAGCAGGACCTTGAACGTGCAGTTTGTAGGGGGGTTATTACCGTAAGATAATTCTAAGAAAAATTTACTGATTGTTATATCATACCATATTTCCAGTACCTTCAAGAGAGTAATGATACAGTTTGCAGCACCTCGTGGTTGACTCAGAGAGAAAAAAAGGGGCTCTTTTTATTTTTAATTGAGACTTTTTAATTGCATTTGGATAATAACTCATTATTACAGTATCCTACAGGTTTGAAAGCCTGAGGTAAGCAGCATAAAAGGTGGTACATCTTAAATACAAAACAACATAACAGCTTGTTAGGCCAGAAGACTAGAGGACTTTTTTTTTTTTTGAGGGACAGGTAGCATACATGATAAAACTATAGTTAGATGGATTTTAAATGTGAATGTTTTTGGTCATTTTCTTTTTTTTTTTTTCCCCAAGCACTGACGATGTTAACTTAGTTGAAGTAAATGAACAGATTAATCCATTGAAGTCAGGCGTTGGATTATGTAAGTATGGGATAGGACCCTTAAAGAAAGTCAAGCCTTGAGGACGGATATTAGAAATTACTTCAGCAGGTCTGGTGAAAAAGTGATGCACCCTTTGATTCACTCCACTGGACTCCTACCAAGATTGCCACCAGATGCTACTTTAAGGCTGCAGAGCAGTGATACAGCCAAACCTGCCCAACCCCTGCTAATGGCCAGCTGCTGCCAGGACAGGCATTTGTGCTCCCACTGCTTCAGATGTGCAGCCCTTGCTCGGGGACTGGCACTCCTCTGCCTACAGTGAGCCAATTCCAGGAGCAAAGAGAGCAAAAAAGCACTTTTCTCCCCTGTTCTATTTTTTTCTTTTCCTGGACTAACTTTCAGCTTCTCAGGCTCTGATCTGACTGCTGCAGAGCCTCTAGCGTGTTGGTGTTGGCACTGGGAAGGGGCAGGAGTGGCTCTTTTTTCGGTACCTGCTTGCGTTCCTCAAGCATCTGTCTCCCTCTGTGCATATGCACTGGAGGCAGTTTTCTGAAACCAGTTAATTCCACGTGTGAAATTCAAGGAGCACACTATGATTTTACCTTAGCTGAATTTGGCTTCCTGATGAGTCCTGATGGCCAGATTCCTCTCCAGACCAATATCAATAGAGCAATCCCAAGAGTGTTTCAGGCTTACAGAGAGAATAGTGAGATGCTTATTTTCAAATAAGCACCTTCCTAAAAGTGCAAAAACAAAGAAAAAGTTAACCTTGGTACTTGTCATCATCACACATGGGTTTTTGAAGCAAGGGGACTTCCTTATTCCTGAAGAAGCTGTGAGTCCTTTACATAACAGACGAGACTGACATGATAGTGTCTACAGAAAAATAACCTCTGTATTTACTAAATTGGTTGATGTTAAGCAAACAATAACTATATTTGTCGAGGAAAGAAACAGAGAAGATACTTAAATAAGGACATTTTATTAAGAGCTGTGCCTTTTTTGTCACAGTGCTGTTTCAACAGGGAAACAGACCTTGGGATCAGTTGAACTGAATGGGACAAAATGTCAAGAACATACTCTGCCTAAAATTTGTACCAAATAACAAGAGTAACCATGTAAGCACACTGCCAAGTCTAGGCTAATGAGCCGAGTGTCTCAGCAGAATGAGCTCATGTCTGTGCCAGCAGTGCACAGTGTAAACATACCCCATGGCACAAAGACAGCGTGTCCTGTCTTTATCCTACTGTGTTATGGACAGGCTGGATCCCTGATCCGTCTGCCTGTGGTAGTGACAATGCTTAAAAATATATATGGGGATCATTAATAGAACATAAAGGCTAAGTAATTTGCTTTCTTTGTGAAAAAATAAATATTTGCGCCTTCAGTCTGTTCAGCTGAGACTCTTGTTTTGCTTTTACCAAAAGCAGTTATCTTAGTTTTGAGACAATCTTAAACTCATGGCCTTTTCAGAAAAGCTTCTGAGGAAATCAAAACATTCGAGTATAAACGGTAAAAGCTTTTATATTCACTGTCGAACAGCATAAAAGTAATTCCTGATGTCCTTTCTGAGGCGTAGCCTAGAATTGTAACTGCAGTGAAATATGTAATCATGAGAGTTTGATCCCTGCTGCAAGAGTTGTTTCTGTTCAACACTAAGTTGATCCTGAGGAAGCGTAGTGGTTTTCCCTTGGAAGCAGCTGCAAGGGGCGAGAAGCACAGGAACCATGGGCTCCTCTGCTCAGCAGAAGGGCAACCATGTCTTGTGAGGAACCCTGCCTGCTTGACGTGGTCTATGCGTGGCCTGTCTAAGCACATTTGGTGTGTTACACCTGTCAGAGGCCCCGGGAAAAGAAATATCACCCGGTCAACATCATCGACCCTGTCAGACAGGCACATGACAAAGGTACTGATGTACCCTTGCCGGGAAGTTCTGGACCTACATGAAGACAGAAATATGAGTATCTCAGGATCAGATTTGGTGAGGGAGGACTAAGGGAGTTCAGCCTTTCCTGCTCTCTATGACATACGCTGTTTGTCACATGAGGTAGTTGTGTCCTTCGAGGCCTTGCATCTAGCCTCACCTGTATATTGAATGAGGAAATAGGTGTCCAGTGAATTCAAGTGCCTTTGCAGTTCAAAAACAGTTTAGCAAGTGTCACGGACCTGGAGGCTTTAGGACCATCAGTGTCCCAGCCCAGCATCCAGAACCTCTGTTCCATGTACCTACTCTTAGGCCCTAGCCAGTGGTGGGCATGCAGCCCACCAGCGTGTTGGTTTTCCTATGTCCATCCCTTCTTCTTGGATCCATCATCTCTTCTGTGTAAGGTACCTGGCATTTTTTTTGGTCTTATGATAAGTGATGGACAAAAGGATACGCAAAAAGTCTGGTAGTCAGCATGTGCTGCCACTGCCTGACCAAAGTGGAGAACAACTTGTACTGATTGGCACCCACAAACAGGTGGGAAAATAGTATAAAACCGTGGAGAGGTTAATTAGCTCAAGCCTTTGGGAGATGATGGAAAAGTGAAGTAAAGCCAGTCTCCTACATGGTAAGGAGTCAGTATAGACTAGTGCCTCAAGGTGGGTTAAGCCTTATGCCTCCTCGTTAGGAGGGACGACCTCTCCAAATGCTATAAAAGCTCGAGCGAGGAATGGTGGGAGGAGGGGTCCAGGGACCAGGAAAATCTTTTGCTTCCACAAAATGAAACTGTTAAGACTGAATCATAGAATCGCAGAATAGTTTGGGTTGGAAGGGACCTTTAAAGGTCATCTAGTCCAACCCCCCTGCAAGGAGCAGGGACATCTCCAACCAGATCAGGTTGCTCAGAGCCTCATCCAACCTGGCCTTGAATGTTTCCAGGGACCTCTCTGGGCAGCCTGTTCCAGGGTTCCACCACCCTTATTGTAAAAAAAAAAAATTCCTGATGTCTAATCTGAATTTACTTCCCTCTGTTTTAAAACCATTACCCCCCATCCTATCAAAGGAGGAGGAGACCTGCAAACTTTACCTTGTCAGACCAGATCAGTCCTACCAATTTGCAGACAGTGAGAGAGTGCCACAAAATAGTCCAGGGTACAGAATTCTAGACAACACTGTGCTTTATGAAATTTGATCTTTCTGCATTGTTTTTCTTCAATCCAGCATCCATTATCTCTGCTGAAAAAAATTGAGCTTTAACGTATGGCAACTGCACTGCGGGTGGTCGTTGAATTAGAAGGCATTTGCTCGCAGGGCCGGCAGCAAGTCACAGCGGCTGCAGGCTGCACAGTTATACTGGAATAAAAGAAGCAAACAGAAGACAGAAAGCATTCTCCTGGATGGTTGAAGAGGACATGAAAACTAGGAGGTCTAAGGAAAGAGAGTTCTAATATTCCGGTGTATCTACTGTGAAGTGGCTTTAACTGAGGGAAGCAAGTTGCAACTTTTTAAAGGTTTATTCTGTGTGTAATGGATCTACCGGTTTTCAATTATCTTGTTAGAGCTAATGAAATACAGTCTTAATGATAGAGCAGCTAATAGCTGGCCAATAAAAAATGCTAAATAATCATTCTGTTAAAACATAAAATAAACAGAATAAAGAAAGGGCTTTATACAGGAGGAAGATGCAGGGCTCTCACTGGGAGGACCAGTTTCAAAGCAGCCAATGGAAAACATAATTATTAGGGTGTATTTAGCAACCCACAGACCCTCTGCTCCACTGGAAAACATACATTTTTCAGAAGAAAAAAATAAAACAAACTTAAAGCAAACAAAGAAGGGTTTTTAAATTAGTTGTTGTATAAAACACTTTTCTGCTTATAAGAATAAATAAATGGGCAAATTTAAGGTCATATTTTTAAAGTTATCGAATTGCATGTAGAGTATTTATTTTTAAACTGCGTGGCTATAAAATACCAGATGTTGTACAATGAAGTAATGCCAGAAGAAGACTGGAATCTGTTGTCTATGAGGAACAGGCAGATACTCGCTTTTAGTAGGGACATCTTGCTCATAAAACAAGAAAGTTTGCTTTCAGTGCAAGGACACCAAACGCTCTTCACTGCATTCAAGATTCATGTCCCCATTGCCTGTGGGGTTTTGTTGTTTTAAGCTTAATTATTACACACATGAAACAGGGAACAGGAAGTTTAAAATTAGAGTTTATGGTGGAAGAAGTAGAAGTTGTCTTATCTTATGGCAGGGATTAACCGAAGGAAACATTGCCTGTTGGGTGAGCGTGGCAGCCAATGCCTAGAGGCCTTTCCTGTTTTGTCCATACATTGTCTTTATGTATGGCTTAGGTCACTCCACTCTATTTTACAAAAGAAAAGTGGAAGTACAACAAGAAGATGTATTTTTCATTTGAGATGGAAAAAACAAAATTGTGATATAAACGCAAAGTTTCACCTCATATATTGCACTGCTTCTTGCATAATATAGGTTTTTGGCAGTTCGTTCCTAGACACATAGCACGCCAACTCCATTTTCTGTGAAACTCTAGGTAAGGATAGCTGGGCACAAAAAGAGTATAACAAGAAAGAAGCTGCAGAAATATGGAGCTGACAATTTAATGGTTTTATACAGCTCTAAATGCGTGTGGTATTAATTCACATAACACCTCAAGTGAAGCGCAGTGATATTTGCACATCACGGCTTTACAGACTGAAATAATTGCAAATAAAAATTAATTCACTTAAGAATTTATCTCGGATGTACAATGTAAAAAAGACAATTTAAATTTTAAGTGCCTATTCATTTAAAAGCAGAGAATGTGATTTTAGCTGTTTGGTTTTTTTTAAATTACCTAACAACAAAAATAAACACAGCTATGTATCTGATTTTAGTGTTAAGTGGACATGTACTCTTGCTGCTAATTTAAAAAAGAAAACCCTTCAGTTTATAATTTCGCTAAATCCTGTTCCTTCAGGCATATCAGAGCAGCTGTCCTCTTCTGGGACAAAATTTAGAGCATGGCTGAGGTTCAATATTTATCATAGGTTTCAAAATTTGTGCACTCAAGATAGCCTAAGACGATACAAACATTATGTATTTCTTCATGTGAAATTTCACCTCACTCTTCTAGTCCATCTCAGTCAAATTGAGCTACATCCCATTTAACTACCAAAACCTCAGCAAAATTAAATAGACCAACCAAATCTTTCCCTTCCCTTGCATTTCACCCTGAGACGGGGAGCAAGTACATTAGAGGCTCTATGTGATAAACTCACTGGGTGCTACAGCAGCAGAGGCAGATTTTCAGTGAAAATGCGGCTTGAGGGACATATCTTGGCAAGCAACAGCTCCCTGATGGAAATAGCATTTGGCATCAAAAGTTCTTTCACAGAAGGCCTGTGTACATAGTTTCTCAGTTGTCGTTTTCAAAGGACCTTTCCTTTGCTGGCTGTGCAGGTGCTGAGCTGAGATTACAGCCTGCTGTGTAAAAACCTGCTCCTTTTCCTTGGACCTGCCTCTCAGTTCTCACCCCTCCTTGTCTAGTTCATTGTCCTCATGTTGCGTCATAAACAGCCTGCAGAACAGTTCTGGGTGGGGACTGGCATTTTCCCACCTGCTGCATCAGCAGATAACCAGGTCTTTGTTGTCTTGTGTCTGCTGTATAATCAAGTAATAGTAGTGTCAGCTCTAACACAGGTCTTTTGGACAGTGAATCCAGCCAGTACTTACACAGGTGAAAAAAATTGCTTACAAATTTTTTATTAATATGAACGCTTTCAACTTAGGGATTTGTTTTCAGTTGGACAGAAGGCACAAATGCTAATAAGATCCTGATTTAAGGAGCTAGCAGCTCCCTTCAGCATTTTGTTATTTTTTGTGAATTACTGTAGCAGGAAAGAACTTAAATGTAATATATGGAATAAACTGATAGTTTCCATCAAGTATCAGTAAACAAAGCTCAATTTCCTAACATGTTGAGTTGAATGAGCAAGGCTGAGAAATAGCTGATAACTTGAGTGCAAGACTCTACTGTAGACTCTGAACTTGGTATCTTGTTCTCCTGAATTCGTTTGGATTTTCTTGGTTTATTTGCCTGGTTTTAGTAGCCTTCTGGATGTCAGAGCTGGAAATTGTGATCAATAAAGAGGCGAGTAAGCAGGAGGTGATAAAACAATAGCTCTAAGAGCCATTATCTGCCCTTTTAAGTCTAAGGTAACTCACATCCTGGATGAAGTTGACAGCAATGTCCTTTTTCACTAAAAATTACATGTATGTTTTTATACATTCACACAAATATATGCATCAACATTTCTGAAATGGGAAAGGTGTCCATTATACCTCCAAACCCATTAAGTCAAAGCAGCACACACAAAGGTAACTGTCTTTCATGCAGAAAGTATGAATAGCATGATGTCACTCAGTAATGTAGACTAAACAATCTGTCTTTTTTAGATAAAAACTATAAAACTTTTAGAAACACTTACTATATCAGGTATCTGATGAAAATTACAGTAATAAATCTGAGATGTTTCAGAAACCGTATTCCCAGGACACTTACAGAACGCCCTAGGCATTTGCTGTCTGCCTGCTCTTAGGCAGAACATGTTTGCACCATGTTTCACAAATCGAACTTCAAGCAGTGTTTTCTTCTAGGAGCACAGCAGTGAATTGTCTCAACAAAATGAATGACATAAAATCTCAAATGGAGAGTTTGGTATTTCAGAGACAAAGACATAATACTTAAAGAAGCTCTCTGCATTTGTGGTTTTTCTTAGTTTAGCAAACTGTATTCCAGATTGATGTTTAACAAATAATTCATGCGGTAAATGCTTTTTAACAATCGAGTAATAAACAAAGGTATGTCTCAGGAAATCAGTTTTAGATTGTTATAACAGTGTGTATAACGTCTGCTTGCTACCACAGACGCCACAGGGCTCCAGCGTGGAGAATGGTATTAACGGGATTTGCCATGCTTTGTCAGTGGGCTCAGTCTTTCAAAGGAGCCCCTGCACCATCTTCCATGCCTTCTCCCAGTACAAGAGCCAAGCTCATCACGTCACATTCAGTGTGAATAGTCCAAGCCATAACTCAGTTGTAACTACATCTTGAACTTTGAAAACACGGAGTCACTGCTTTGCCAGTAGAGTTCCAGGAGGGCAGCCAAGGTACTGCAGGGCAGTTTTGATGAAGTTACAGCAGTGAAATCAGAATCCAGCCAAAAATGACTGCTTCTTAATTTGAGGGGAAAAAGTCATTACCAGTCAAATAGGTGAGATTTTCAGAAGTTTCAGTTCAGAGCATTAAGTCTTTTTTTTTTTGCCTGGATGGAAGCAAAAACCTTACAATTTAATAAGAGCTCTGCCTTTTATGTTTAGCAGAGCTCCCAAAAACTAGATTATGTTTCTTTTCCTGGTAACATAAGGGACTCCCAAACCCTACTGCATTAATTCTCTGCTCAAAGAGTGTTTTTCAAGTTACACTTTTCCTTCGAACTTAAAGCTTTGTTGTTCCTTTAGATAAAATGAATAACACTGCCACCTTAATTTCTGATTTTTTAGTTACCTGTTGAATTACTGGGGGAAAATGCAGACATTGATTCAGGAACCTGAATAATTCTGGGGAATATTGGCTCAAGAAGTCCACATTTTGGACAGTTGATAGGAAACAAGCTGTTTTCTCCAAAAGTTACAAAATTCTTCAAAGTGAATGAAACTATAATGCATTTTAATTCATGTTGTGACCAGAATTTCCCAACCTCACCCTGCATTTCTACACAAATATTTGTATTATCTAGCCATAAACTGACTTTATTAAATTAAATAAGAAACTCCATACTCTGCCTTACAAACATTTCTCCATAAATTAAGTTATATTGCTAACAGATTCTGAGCCCGAATAAGTCTAAAGCACTTGAAGTAGTAAGGTGAGCTATTTGAAGGGTAGTTTTTTGTGTTTTAAATTGGTAAGAAAGATTTTAAACCTTTTGTTAAAAAAAAAAGGAAGAGCTCTTAGGTATACCAGTGACCATAGTACCTCCCATCAGATTGTGAATGTTTTATGCTGTCCTTTTGGGATCTCAATCCTAGGACCTATAAGCAAAGAGGCAGTAAAGGAAAGAGAGTCTTCTAGGCATGAGACATCTGGTTCTTTGGCAGCCTATGCAGACGTTATATTGCCAGCTTTAAACTTTGAGTTTGCCATGTGCTTTAACTGACAATGGGCTGTCTGGACTGCCATGTGTTCCTGGTTGCGGTAGCTTTAACATTTAATGTTTAGGCTTCTTCCTCTCCCTTCTCTCTTTTGAGAGGATCTCCACACAGGTAAAACTTTGCACTCGGTCCTAATATTTAGCACTTACAACATTGCTCCTCTATGCCTCTAGGTATGCATTTCTAATTGGTTTTCTAAGGACTGGGACAAATTTACAGTACTACAAGAATTATGATCCTGAATATTCCTATGTATCACCCGACATTCTACACTTGCAGACATTCAAAAGAAGCAATTTGAAGATTTCCCAACCACAAGACCATTAATACATCCATTGACTGCTCAGAAGCTTCTCAATCACTTACTTTACTAAACGGAGCCTGAAGTTTATATAATAATTTCTGATATATAATGATTATCAGAAACCTATTAGTAGAGGAAGTCAGCTGGAGGAATTGTGTGTGTCAGTTATGAAAATGAGGTCTAGGATCAAACTGGGCATGTAATCTGAAACACAGGTTGTAAATAGTCTCATTTATGTATACCTTGATTTAAGATATTCTGCAAAGAAGCCCCTAACTGGTTTTAGAAGTAGAGGGAAGCTGCTGTTAGGGAGAAAAAGAATTCTGATAGTCTCTTGGATATTAGACTCTAATAAAAACATAAAATTGCTTAAAAGGAGCATCAGTAATTTCCAAATGAAGTGAGCTAGGAAACAGAGGAATCGAGAGAGTTCTTTCTTAATCTATTCCTGTTGTGTAATGATTACAGCATCCTAGTACTCTTGCCCCCTACATCTGACGCTTCAGTCTGTGTACAACATACCTACTTTGCTGAATGGTCTAAGACCATCGTATTGTTAGGCCTTCTGGAGCCCTGGAGCCAGTTATATTCATATTGATCTTAAGAATTACTTTTTTCTTTTCTGCTCAAATGATGCAATCAAGAATATCTAGTAATCTGAAATGTCACGGAAAATGGATCTCCACTGTGAACCTATATACTCAAAACTGGCAGATAACTAGCCTAATGTTTTTGTTTTCCTGTACTCATAATTTTTTAAACTTCTTCCAGTACCTCAAGGGGGCTTACAAGAAAGATGGGGAGAGACAGTTCAGTAGGGCCTGTGCGACAGGACTAGGGGTAATGGTTTTAATACAGAGAGATTCTATGGTCTCTTAGAGTCTGCACAAGCTGTTTGAGTACTCAAAGTCAGCACTGACTGGGACAGCAGAAAAGCATGAGGCCAGAGGATTGCAGTTGGCACTCCTCTCCTGGTCTGTGCACTATTTGTCACAGCCATCACTGACTTCTCCTGCACTCTAGAAAATTATTAAATGCCAGTACGTTATGCTGAGTTGCAGTCATAGAACCATAGAATCATGGAACAGTTTGGGTTGGAAGGGATCTTTAAAGGTCATCTAGTCCAACCCCCTTGTGAGGAGCATGGACATCTCCAAATAGATCAGGTTGCTCAGAGCCCCATCCAACCTGGCCTTGAACATTTCCAGGGATGGGGGGCATCAACCACCTCACTGGGCAACCTGCTCTGGTGTTTCACCACCCTCAGTGTAAAAATTTTTTTCATGATGTCTAGTCTGAATCTTCCTCCCTCTATTTTAAAACCATTACCCTGTGTCTTATCACAACAGGCCCTGCTGAAGAGTTTCTCCCCATCTTTCCTGTAGGCCCCTTTTAGGTACTGGAAGGCCGCTATAAGGTCTCCACAGAGCCTTCTCTTCTCTAGGCTGGACAGCCCGAACTCTCTCAGCCTGTCCTCATAGGAGAGGTGCTCCAGCCCTCTGATCATTTTTGTGGCCCTCCTCTGAACTCTCTCCAACAAGTCTAAGTGTCTTCATACAAATGCCTTCTAACCTCTATAGATAGACCTTCTTCCCCATCTGCATCTGCTATAAAGATGCAGAACCTCTGTCTTTACAGCAGTCCCTCTGACTGCCCACCTCTTCATTCCCAGATTCCCTGACATGTTCAGACTTCCTGACATCTATTCCTGCTGAGCCCCACTCCCAGCCTTTCTCTGTACTGCCTCGGTCTTCTTCAGTGCCCTCTCTGCGCTTGTCATAGTGATGCTCCCACTTTCTCTTCCAATTTAGTGCTCATTTGGAAAGCACTACTGCCCTCGAACCTTGGACCAATGAATCTTTCATATAATCTGGTATAAAACATTGTAGTGTGGTAGTACTATGTATGCTATTAAACGGATTAGAAAACCATTAAAATAGTTTCACTTATAATATTGGTATCAAAGAGAGAGTAAGTAAAAGGGCTTCTGCTTCTTCCCTTGTTTTCACATCGGACCACAGTGGGACAAGGGAAGTCAGCTCTTTAGAGGATGCCCAAAGGCAAGTTTTAAGTGTGAACATTAAAGAGACTTACAGCATCAGGAATCGCTTCACTTTCACATCCAAACTGGTAGCAAGTGGCAAGCAAGCAGCCACCCTGCTCTGCTCCCTAAAACAGCCGTGAACCTGGTGCGTTTCTGTGTTCTACTGTATTTATCTGGTCACATGTGGTAGCACGGTCATTTACAACAGTAATAACACAGTCCCAGGATGTCACTTACTGCTGTGACAAACTGTATCAAGCTCTAGCAGATTCCTGTGGACAGATAGCACCCAAATACTCATCTACCCCGGGGAGTTAGGCATCTGTTCATTTTATCTACTGAAATGATAGCCTCTTTGTTTCACAATTCATTCTTTTGGCAACTGGCCTTCAGAATAAATGTGAAATGCAAACCTTGGAGCATTATAAAGAGCCTCTAAAATCTATCAAATCACTTAGTAAAATCCATCACTTTTGGCTCAAAGTACTTCCTAATTTAAGGCTGACATTTATATGTTATTCCAAAATAGCTAAACAGGAATGCTGAAAAGAGGAAAGAAGCTAGAAGCATCCGAATTAGTAGTTAAACTTTTACAGTACTTAATTTTAAAAGTTAAGCTAATGGCATGAGATTATAAAATCTGTAGGAACAGAGAATTTATGATTTTGGAAAAGACCTTTAGAAAGCTATGTTCATGTGTAGCTGGATGATTAAAATATTTTATGGAGACATTTTGGAGAAGAGTGCTTCGGTTTCATTGGCACTTGCTTAAAACTGTAATATTTCACATAAAACTCTAATGTGGAGCTGAGAAAGCTTATTTTACACATTTAAGTGTGTACTGACTTTGATAGCATTCAGATCTCAACACTTGTGTAACGTAGTGCCCCTGTAGGCAGAAAACATCTGTCAAGTAGAGCTGCTAAAAACAAAAGTTACCCTGGGTGGTTTTTGATTAAATTTGCCTTCAACAGAATAGAAATTTCTGTGAGAGTTTTTCCATGCTTTCACTGACCCCCAAAAAAGAGGCAGCAGAGGTATTTAAAATATATTTTAATACAAATCTTCTGGAAGTTAAATAGATTAACTTCCTTATTATATCTCTGGAAATAAATACATTTTCTGAGTAGTTATTGGTAAATCGGGATTTACCTCAATTATGACAAAAGTCTGAGGGTGAAACTTCTCTCACAAGAAGGCGGGATGACTTGTAGTTCATGGGTTAATGGCATGGATTTGAGTGGGGGAAAAAAGTTTTCCGCAAGCAGTAGTATCGGATATACATCCATGCTCTCAAACACAGTGGTCTTCTGTAGGAAAAAAATGCCCTCCGATAGTTATACCACCTTTGGTAAATTTAAACTATGAGTTTTGGTTAAGTGTAAACCTAAGCAAAGACCTGCTTAGTAAGTCTTGGGATATTGAGTCAAAATAACCATCCTTTGAGGTTATGTCTATGTTAGCAAGTAGTGCTGTGTAGACATGCCGATGAGTCTGGATCTGCTGGTGCTGAGGACCGGACCATGTCCACACTGCATGAATTTGTTTGGATTTTGCTTTGGACTGGCTGATCTGATCTCACGGGCTGAAAGCCCATTTGTGGTTGGGGCACATTACATGCACCCCACGTGCATCTCTCCGTTCATATTCAATCCAGTTCATGCACCCTCAGACCGGTCCATCGTGTGACATGCACCCAGAGGCTGCGTGGTAGGGCAAGGCACGTGTTAGTAGGAAGGGACACTCAGGTTCACTTTGAAAGTTCACTTGTGATCTGAATTAAAATGTTTATGTAGCTTCTGTCCCTCTCCCAGCACTGATACCTAAAGAATAAAGTGTGTGAAACACTGCAGCTGTTAAATAACGTGCCTGTAGTAAAGGTTTCTTTCTAATCTCCATCCGTGTCTTGGAAGAGCTTACAAAATTGCTGTATTTGTGATTAGTTGTTTTAGCATTTTGTGGGTATAATGGGGAGTAGCTTCTGTCTAGAGCAATCCATTATTCCTTTCTTGCACATTTTCCAAAAACTTTACTCAGCCATTGGCTCCTTTGTCAGAAGAATACTTTCCCATTGTAATCAGATTTGTATTGCCTAAAAATTAAGTCATTGCCTGCTCTGTACCAGGACTGTATTTAAACTAGCAAAATTTTTCCTGTCCTTTGCTTTGTGGCCCAGACATGGTAACTGTAGAAGGAAATGTAGTTAATATAAAGCATTGCCATATGCCATCTGTTTGTTGGGACCTGTATGCTGAAGGATGTTAGGCCAGTAATTATCCAGATCACCTCAAATCACTGTCCTCAGAGATTAGAAATCAACTGGCTGACTAACTACTGAGGCGGTTCAGGATCATTCATGCCATTTCTTTTGTTAGCTGAGGACTGAAGCGAGTCATATTGAGTGAACAATATTTGTCCTTCAGTAAAAAATTATATTGGAGGAAGCAAAATGTTTACCTCTGTGTGCCTGAGCCACCCATCTGAGCGGGCTTTGGAGAAACGCCCTGCCAGCCTTGGCCTGGGTGACAGGTCACGCGTTGCTGGGGAGACCTGCACCGTGTGCTGGGGTCCATGGCTGTGACCGCACTGCGGGCCTGTCTGGCACTGTCTCGTTGGGTGCTCTCTGCCTTCTCAGCTCCTGCCATGGGCCATCTCTGCATCACCATAAGCCAGCCCCGTATATGTTAGCTATGGGTACACTCAACACAAAAAATAGCAAAGCATGAACTCCCAGTATACATTTTTTTCCTTAAATTCATTTGCAAAAGGTGTCTTTTGAAGCCTTCCTTTACAGAAACTGAGACATCAGTAACAAGGAATACAAATTCTCCAATAAGAGAAGTGGTTAATACCAGGCTTTAACTTTTGAAGTTCCTATAACTGGAGTCTTACTGCCATGAGTGGGCTTAAGAAATGTAGGGCCCAACATCCCTGGAGAGGGACTGGGGCTGAGCTGAAGATTTAAGAGGAGTCTCCAACTTGTCTGGCAGTGCCAGCTTCCCTTGTATGTCGTAAGCCAAGCACAACTGTTATAGCTTCTTGCTTGAGGGCAGAGGAGGAAAACCTCCCCTTACACACCACACGGCATTGTTCTCCACATTACTTTGGTTTTATGGTTTACTGAATAAAAGTGAACGGATTCTGCGAGGGCAATTCAAGGCGCTTCAGTGTCGCCGGCTGGTTGCCACCTACCACAGGTACTTCCTGCTAGGCTAGAAGACCAGTCCAAAATGCTAAGTTTCCTAAGTTGCTTTGATAAAGATGACCACCTTTTGACCCACACTAGCAATCACATAGCAATTTTATATTGTGTGTGGCTTCCAGAAGCACATGGAGAGGTATTTAAAGAAATTAAAGTACTTGAGGCATTACGGAAAGGTAGAGGGAAGTGTCCTGCTATAGGCACCATGGCAGAAATTGTTGCTGGATGCAGGAAACTCGCTCTAGTCAGGGCAAATGGGATTGCTGCGTACCTGGTCCTTCATACAGCAATGCTGCACATTTCACTAGATCTGTGCTGTGGTAGTTGTTAATTTAATATTTATTTGTACATTCAGTCATTCACTCTGTGTTTCTCAATGTTCAAGACTACTCCTGGAGCTAAAATGCTACCTCAGCGTTTTCTGTTTACAAAATAAACAAAAAAAATTCACTGCTTTTCTCCATTTTCTTTCACGTTTTTCAGTAGTTCCCTGTTATGCTGAAACTGCCTTGCCCAGCTTCTACTTGACATCATTTTGATATGAACATTTTAATCTCCTACTTCCTTACATTGTTCACTTCTACTGTGCCCTGTTTTCCAGTTGAGTGGTATTAAAAAGTTTGGAAATCAGCTATTAAAAGTAGACTTCTTTTTTCTCTGGCAAATGGGCAGATCTGAACAGCTGTATTGTAGCACTCACTACAAGCCGTTTACGCCTGTATTGACAGACCACATAAAATATGTGATTGCCACGTTAAACACAGCTATATGGATCTGTTAGGAACAGGCTACAAAGTCATTTGCATTAGTCCAGCATTCATAGTGCAACCTGATCATCACAAATCATCACCAATCTTGCTACAGCCTCTTTTCTGAGAAGTCAGAAGACTGTTACTCCTTATTTCATGCAGGCTGCATTAGTATGGATGATTCCCAATCCTAGAGCCCCTTTCTGACACAGAGGAAGAAAACAGCCTGTGAGAAGTTTCAAACTAACACTGAACAGTGAAAAGAAAAAAAAATCCTTAAAGTACACTATACTTAAGATGTTCCTGCAACATGGTAAACAACCTTCTCTATGTCATTCACGTGCTGCCTGATTTATATCCATGCTATTCTGGGCTACTGAGTCTTTCTGTTAGATTTAAAATAGAAACGTTTTCATTTTCTCTCCGTGCAGAATGGGAGAGTTTCTGGAATTTCCCATCATTTTCTATTCATCCAAAATTGTCACCATTGTCAAATGGTGTTTCGGGTGTAGACTATTATTCCAATGTGCTTCCACTCAGTAAGCCTTCTGGTATCATTGGGAGAACCTTGGTGTTAGCAGGTTTGTTGGGTATTACATCTAACTCACCCTACAATCAGGATATTTTTAAACAGAAAAAAAAAAGGAAAGCCATCAGGATTTAAAATGTTGCTGTGACGGCTGTACTACAGAAAGATTTCTTTGCCTGTGCAAGGAAGGTATCTTTTAAATCAGTACCAATAATGAATTTAGAATTGCAGGGCAATAAACATCCTGCAATGAACATTTTGTCCGAACATCTGCACATCACAGATGTCAGCAGATATGAGAACTCAAGACCAGATTCTCAGTTTACACAAGCAGGCGTAACTTCATTTACTTGAATAAAACAATGTATATTAACACCACCACCAACAACAACAAAAAAGAACAAAAAAAAACCCACCAAGTTCTTTTGGAAGATATTTTAGGAAACAGTTTATTATTTAAATGTGCAATATAAATCTTTCTCCTTAGAGTCATAAACACAGATTGCCAAGAAGTTAAATATCAGCCTCACAACACAGCTATAATATACAGACTGCATTTATTCCTTGGTGAAGTATTTTACCTGCCTTTGGTTAGGTAAATAACCTGACTAAGACCTGTAAATTGATTCATTGCTTGTTAATCCTTATTTGTCACCTTTATTTTTAAAATATACATTTATCTTGTGCTAATGAGGAACAGGAAAAAGCTGTTCTCAGCTAATTCGAGGAAGCATGTCAGAATGTGCAGAGTGGTCAGGTTAATGAGCAAAGCACAAAATAAAATGCTCAAAGCAATCCTATCCCTGGAATCAGAGAGCAGCAAGTTTGGGTTTCTTAAAGGGAGGAAAAAGGCAATAAAACAAGTAGCCCTAAGGTAAAGCTGCCAGAGGAAAAGAATAGAAAATAGCTTAAATATATTGTGCTCTACACTGTATTGGTTCTTGTGCAAATATTTTTCTATGTAGATGATGGAGAGAGGCCTTCCAGAGGGTGATTCCTATCTTTAGCAGTCTGAATAATCTTGAGATGCCCATCTCTCATTACGGGCTATGTAGAGTCGGGTGGCCTAGCAAGACATGCAGTGGACCTGGACCTGTAGTACAGGTTCTGTGAACACCTGCTAGGTGACAGTTATTCAAGAGGTGCTTTGCCAAGATACCTGCCTAAGGTAATTCTTTTTACAAAGTGCCTCCTCTCAGCAATTCAGAATTTGGTTTTGTGGCTGGTCTGTTCATGAACTCATGTTGTTAGAAAGATGGGAGATCATGTTTGCAGGTAGCATTTTAGTAACTACCTGCAGACATGATCTCCCATGTCTCTTCAGACTGTCACGATATAACAATAGTATTCTATCTATTCACAGCACTCTACTAGAAGTTGTGGGAGTGTTACAGTACTGCGCAGAGAAGACCTACGGAGTTGGCCTCATTTCAGTTGTATTGAAATTACAACAAGCTAGGTAGCTGCAATTAAGCTAAACATTATTATCTTAACTACAACCAGGCTTACCACTTTTTTGCTTAGGAAAATCTCGTTATGGCATCCCCTAAGATCAGAATGTTAGCAAACTAAGAGGCACAAACCTTTCTGTAGGATTCCAAGTCATCACGCCCGTGCAACTATTAATACAATAAAGAAGTAAATCCTAAGATTTTTACCTCCATAGTTATGCAACATGTATCTCAAATAAATATTCCCTTAAGTCAGAAGTGATTTTGTTGAGAACTGACACAGCATTAATTTAGCGGAGAAAAATTATTTCTCAAGCAGCTTATGAAAATGGCAAAATATAATTGCCTTAATGGCTGGTGCAGCTGCCTTACAGAAGCTGTCGTCAGAGAATAAATAATTTCATTGCCACTAAAATATTTATTTCATTTCCCTCCCCAAGCCTTCAGTTTGATTTTGTTTGTTAAATAGTATTCTGCATTTGGTGTGCTTTGGTTTTTTTTCAGCACTACAGGTTCCATTTTTCAATGATAGGATAGCAGGTCAGTTTTGTGTAAGATACTCAGGACTGGTTTGTGCCATGAAGAAAAAGAAGAAAATAATTAATTTTAGAAAATCCAGATCAAAGGAGAGTCAGATTGCATATATGCATATCAAGACTAAGTTCAAAGATTCAGATGCATCAAATTATGCATAGCTATCTTGTTTATATGTATGACTGTGGTATACACTTCCTTCCCATTCATTGCCCACTGTTGGCAATCGGGCAATGTTGGGAAGGACAAAAAACATCGCAATGTTGCATGTGTAGTCTGCCCCTGAGAAAACTTGTGCCAGGTTGGAACCTAAATTTATGGCTGTAAAAATGCATGAGAAGGATAAAATGTAGTATCCTGATGGGCTAGACCAATGCAAGGGAGTTGGGAGTCTTGCATGGCCACCTGTATGAAGGCAGCCCCTTGTCCAGCAAAGTGAGCCTGGTTGGCTTCCACACCCCAATTGCTAAACACAGCTGACCTCAAGCTTTCTGTGGGTGCATCTGAATGGCCCTTACTGATCCTTAAAACCACCTTACCTTTAAAACAAGTAAACAAAAAAACAACAAAACCCACACTTTTTCCCTTCCCTAAAAAATAACCAAACAAAATCCAGGTTTTTTTAATCTCCAGAATGAAGGTTATCAAAGCCAAAGCACTTCTACATGGCTGCTGTACTGGTTTTCACAGCCTATAAAATAAGTAATGAAGAAGATATTTATGATGATCACATTAAACACACTTTTTTGATGTTGTTTTTTTAATCCACTGATATATGGGAATACCTCCTAATGTTCAAATCCTGCAAGCAATTAGATATGCTGTTAATTTTACTGATGTGCAAAGTGACGTATATTTATGCATAGGTCCTAGATTTGGTTCCACTGAAATATCAACATGTATTTTCTGTCTTTACTCTTATCTATCTTATTTATGCTTTTCACAAAGTGAAAGAAGTGCTGCAAGCAGTCATCTGAGTAGCTGCTGGCCTGTGAGCAGTGAGTGTGGCAGGGAGAATTGCCTGGGCTGGCAGCATCGACTCTCCAGAGTGGCCAGTCCCTCCCTTTGAACAAATTGTCACATAACTCCTATGGTATGAGAAACAAATGGGAAAAGGTATAAAAGACTGTAAAACCCATATTTCCAGACAAAAAGGCTCGGGCAATAAGTTATAGAGCCTGAAACTAGCTTAAATCTATGTATAAGCCAAAAGACTATATGCATCCATAAAGCTGTGTGGAGTAGCTGGATAAGTGTTTTCTTGTTTGCGTGCTAAAAATGTCCCACTGTGGAAGGTTTCTAAACCTTGTCTATAAATTCATCACCAGGGAAAAGTGGTCCTTAAGAGAGGACATGCTGTGAGTCATGAGGTTTCTCTTTGTAGTACTACATCTAGCTCCAAAATGTTGTTTTGAACTCTCACGTTAAAAAAAATATCTGATCTTTATCTCAAAATTATAAAAGTGCAAACATTAAAAGTCTATCATAGTTAGGAAAATAACACATCATACTTCAGGTATGTGCACACGTAATTTGCCATCACAGGTAATTGGATTTATTTCAGTAAGGAAAAATGGTTCAGTAAATACACTGCAATTTGAAGAGTATGTGGTGCAGAATTGGAGCTGCACTTTTTGATGTATAAGTTTTAAAGCTCTAGATTTCTGTGACAGCACTGATTAGAAACCAAAAAAAAATATCATGAAAATTACTTTTCTCTCCTCCTGCCACACATGTTTGATTTCCATATTCATAGAAAATAGAATTAAACATTGCGTCAAAAGAAGTGTAACCAGCAGGTCGAGGGAGGTGATTCTCCCCCTCTGCTCTGCTCTCGTGAGACCCCACCTGGAGTACTGTGTCCAGTTCTGGAACCCCCAACTTAAGAAGGATGTGGACCTGTTAGAGCGAGTCCAGAGGAGGGCCACAAAGATGATCAGAGGGCTGGAGCACCCTTCCATACTATGAGGAAAAGCTGAGAGAGTTGGGGGTGTTCAGCCTGGAAAAGAGAAGGCTCCAGGGAGACCTTACAGTGGCCTCCCCATACCTAAAGGGGGCCTACAGGAAAGATGGTGAAAAACTCTTCAGCAGCGCCTATTGTGACAGGACAAGAGGTAATGGTTTTAAAATAGAGGGAGGTAGATTCAGACTGGACATCAGGAAAAATTTTTTTACAATGAGGGTGGTGGAACACTGGAACACTGGAACAGGTTGCCCAAAGAGGTGGTGGATGCCCCATCCCTGAAAACATTCGATGCCAGGTTGGACAGGGCTCTGAGCAACCTGATCTGGTTGGAGATGTCCCTGCTCTTTGCAGGGAGGTTGGACTAGATGATCTTTAAAGGTCCCTTCCAACCCAAACTATTCCATGACTCCATGATTCTGTTATTTTTATTTCCATATTTATTTCAAAAAATATTTTTGAAAGTTGACTTAAAGAAAACCCATTACATAATTAAATCTCAAAAAAACATTTGCAAATTTTTCAAAACATTTTATTGCACAAAACCTGACAAGGCTAAATGAAAAGCATGTTTGGTGGGATTCCTGTATATTGGTTCCCCAACGATGTGGGTTGTTTCTGGGGCACACACAGACTCCCATCAGCGACATACACCTTACATCCCTTTGCAGGGAAATGATGGTTGAATGCAGTGCAATTCGGTCACTTAGGATTCAGCCTGAAGCCAAAATAAATCAAGGTTGTGCGTTAAACTAGAAAGTACTCCCAGGTATAGCTGTAGCTTTTGCAGGCAGCTTGACTTACTGCTAGGTTGGTTTGTCTCTCTGGTCTCTTTATTCAAGGCAGTTGTTAGAGAGTAAAACTGACACTGTACCAGGGATCATGGAGATCAACTGTCTGGCATTTTCATTCAAAAACTCTGCCTTACATCTCTGCTTTATATATATTTAATCCACTCTTTTCCTGCAGTATCATTTTCAACTGATGGGAAGATATTCTGCCATATGGACTGTTTGGGGACAAATATGCAAATATTGTTTAAATACTTGCAGAGGGACGCTTCTCACCTGTGTTGGCAGACACTCCACCTGGGCACAAAGTTTTGCTGTCTCAGGTCAGCATCGCCGCCTTGTTCATGTCCCTGTGGGGAAACTAAGAGGGCTCCTTGTGAGACTCTCAGTCCTCTGCTGTTGTATGGTTTACCAGTTAACATCATGTATAATTGTTCTTGAGCTTAGTGCTTGCAAATTTACAATTTCGTCTTTGAAATAACATACTGAGTTAATGAACAGTTCAGTGTCCAAGTCT
>WHYT01000091.1:110357-185194 GCA_009806455.1 Tetrax tetrax
TGTTTTAAGACAGAGACATGTACTGAAGCAACTGGTTCCCACTTTCTGTGCTTGAGCTAGACAGCTGTATAAGCAACGTCCAGGAGTCATTGGAGGCCAGCTTTGCTTGGAAAAGCATTGTTCCTTGAGTTGGAACTAAACCTGGAATTTCTGCAGACATTCACCTTTCCAGACCATCTGTCTCTGGAATGAAGCTGTTTAAAGGAGGAGTGCTAGTAATACAGGATTGGTTTAGTCCCTAAAATTTCCTGCTTGGGTAAAGTAGGACTAATTTTTGCACCTCAAAACGTCTGTTAAACTCAGATATACCGTGCCTGGGAATTAGCGGGCAACTTGCATATAAATTCAGTTTTCAGAGAAGTCATCTGTGCTATACTGATAAATATCATGCAATAACGTGTATGGAATAATGTTTTGCCTCTTCAGCATTTCTGCCTACATTACCCAAGCCAATCTTTTTTATTCAAAATTATAGATAAGCTAGCTCTTCCTTATACCAGGAATAACATCAGTTTTACTGCCTTAACAACTAAAAGGCAGAAACTATATATAATGATATCTAGAAAATACAATTGGCGCTCTTTTCTGTTTGGATCAGCATCTGCTGTAATACAGAAAATTATACAGAAGGGCTCAGGAAGTTCTGTGAAGTTCCCTCTCCAGCTGTCTCTATCAGGTCTCCAGAAGGAGCCCAGCCTTATTTAAGTTTGTAACAGTGTTGAGTCCCTGGTTGAAACTCTCCATCCCAGTAACAGAGAGAGAAAAAAAAAAAAAAAGTTTGGATATTTCCTAACATTTTGACTAGCAGAAGAGTTTAGCAGAGAAAAGGGAATGTAGCAATCAATCTTTCATCAGAAATTACATCTGATGGCATATTGGCAGTTGATGAGAGACTTTCATGCTGTAGCTTTTTTCAGATGGGTCTTTCAGTGTGTAACTAGTTCCCAAGCCTTAATGAACCTCTTAAGTGCAGCAGCTATGGCAGCTTCCTCTCAAGAACTGTAATCCCTCCTCTACAATTAGGAATGAATGATTTTACATGGGGATTTTTTTTTCGCAGATTTTTTTCTATAGGTATTTGATTTATAACATACCATTCCTCAAACTGTGTTTAAAATACTTGTAAAGCCTTTGTAAACATACTTTTATTGAATTCCATGGGAGAGGAGAGAGTTGATTAAGGTTCACATTAGTCAGGAAAATAAAACAATAAGATGGATTTTCCTGAAGGAAATGAGGAATTTACATAAATGCAGTTCATGCCATGTGACTTCAGCAGGAAAGTTTCATGAGAGAGAACTACTAATTCCATCAGTAAAGAACTTGTATATGTGCTGCAGAATGGGTTCATTGAATCCATCTGGTCTGTTCATAGACGAGTAAAACTATGAAGTAAATGGAAAAAAAGTAAATTAAAAGAACCAAAGAAATAAACCAATAGGTTTTGATCCACATTGGTAGTAGGGAACATCACGGTTCCCAGGCCCATGTAGTATATTCTGTGTTTCAAAAGCAGCTGTGTCATTTTTCATGCTGTTCTTGAAAATATAAGGGGGTAATGAAGGAAAAAAAAAAGGCATTGCATGTGAGGACTAGCCAACAGCTGGTCACCCATTTTGCTCAGACACAAGGCTGTCCCTGGGGACACCCGCGGTCTGGCTTCTGCTGTTTGCTCACCACTCTCATCTGGTCAGTCCATTTCATAAAGCTTGTGCATTGCTCTTTGCAAAGGCTTTTAACTGTGTTTACACAAAATTCAAATAATCTAACTAAATCCTAGCTTTAAATTCCATTAGCCTAGTTGCTAGTGGTAAATTGAAAGCTTATCATGGTTGATGTAAAGTTCTATATTAATTTTTATAAAATATATCCCATGTTGCTGTTTGCTTAGAATTTTTTAAAAATAGACTTTTAAAAAAGTTTAGAGGCATTATGGTTAGAAAAATAACCTTGCCTGGATAAATCAGCAAAGTGCTGACATACAGGCAAGACTACATGAATCAAGGTTCCCTAGATGTATACATGATCACTCTCTTCTTTCTCCTCAACAGCTACATAGGAGGGAGGGCAGGGGACCTCACCAGGGGGTGGTTCTGCGTGTTTGGGGTACAGCTGCCGTTTATCAGCCACATTAGTCCCTGACCTGGTCGATTTTGTTGTTGGCTCTTAAATACTGGGTAGGCTGTTGGATTTCTACCCTAAATTCAATGGGTATTGCATAGCCTTTAAGGTAATAGTTTGATTTCTTTAGTGTGAAGTGTAACTAGAAGAATTGTAAAGCTATAAAATAACCTTTGGACTATGTTCTTTGACTGGTAGATATCAGGAGTAAAGCTGGATTTGGTATCTGTGCTTTTCTGAAGAACATATAATGGTTATCCACCGGCTGGCTAGCCTACAGAAGTGGGTGTCAGCAGATAGGTCTGAGGAATTCAGGGTGTTCCTGCATCTTGCATGCACAAAAAATGAAACTGCCTTGTCATAATGGCTTAACCATCTTTTTGTAAAATACTGTCAGTACTAGGTGTGCTAAACTGCTTATGAGCTCTCTAGCAGCAGACCCAGCCACAGCTTGAGGCATTTCCCAACAATGTGTCAAGGGATCAATCCGTCACAGTACCAATATTTTCTTCTTTAAGGCAAGTCTTTCATCACATTGGAAATGACAGTTGCTGAGCTAATCCAAGACAGTTTGGAGTGATGTGTTTTAATTCGAGACCATACCTAAGTGATATCCATTTCTTCAAAATTCCATTACAGCTGCGTAACACATGCTTAGCTACTTATTTCATTAAAATCTGGTTTTTATATGTTGATTGTCCCAATCCTTCCAGGAATGTCCAATGAATCTTTATTAGTTACTTCACCTTCGCATGTCCTGGGCAATTATTGCTTCTTTTTACCCATTCCCTCCTTAATAGCAATTTAATACTCTGAAAGAAATGAGTAATGAGAAAGACTATTACTGTTGTATGCATGATAAATTAAAAGCATCTATTTTCCTTGTAAAATTGCAGTAGAGACTTATTCCTTTCTATAAGTTCCTATGCAGGAGGTTGGCTCGAAAGCATAGTAATTTCCCCTAAAATTTTAGAGCTGCCAAATTATAACAAAGAGTGCTCTCAGAAATCTTCCTGCTTAGGCATAGACCATTTGTCAGGTAAGGTAGCAGCCAAGCAGAATGGACTGAAGTCCGCATCTCTGAGTACATCACTGTTACTGCAGGTATAACCTGGAATCTAACTGGACCAAAAACTTTAAGGCCATGAAGCTACTGGAAGACTTAGGAGTTTTAAGGCTTAAGACCTGTCTACAGGGAAAGTTCAGCAGAGGTGACAATCAAAACTGAAGAGCTCAGACAGAAAGAAGGATCAGAGGCTAACCAAGAGGAGCAGATGTTGGCTGGAGAGAAAAGACTAAAGAGTAGGGGAATGGGAAATGGTTGCCAGACAGAAGCAAAGTAAGCCATTTCAGAATTCAGTGTTTATTCGTAGTATTGAACCAAACAACCTGTGCCTTCTTCTGGACCACTTACTGACTTGCTTGCTGGGAACAGCAGCAGCTTGGGAGCCTTCCTAAAACGGCGAAGGCACGCTCGCCGATGTTGCGTCTAGTTAGCCAAATATCTTCTGAGTAGACTGAGAAGGTTCAAAAGGGTAAGAGACTTCACAATATATTTAAGTGAAAAACTTCCTCTCGATGTCAAGGGAAATTCTGCTGCATAAAATTCCCAGATAATGAGGAAACTGGAGATAACAAAAGTTTTTATAAAGGGGGTTATGGCTCTAGAAATAAAGATGTGCATGATCTCCAAGGGCTCTTGGAAGAGGGGAAGTACTGGTTATCAACAGTACAAAGTCAAAACCTCAAAATGTAGAAAAATGCCAGAATTAGCATTGGTCATGCAAATTGTTTCAGCCCTCTTGTGTATGGACTATGATGATGGTGTCTTAGTTACATGATAACCCCATGTATTTTCTATGGTCTCCAGCCTCCCATAGTTCATTACATGGATGGTGGTCATTGAATGGACAGCTATTCAGTTTCTTGTTTCCTGTTTGCAGTTAACATTCACTGAGATCTGCTAAAGAAAGTGCATAAAATGAGCTGCTTTATCCAGAACCTTCTGAGCCTGTATGAACAGCTATTTACTTCACAACATTTGGGCAAGTTTTAATGGATAAAGCAAAAGGCTGATAAGAAGGTCACCTCTCTTCTAAAGTCAAGTCCCCTCTTTAATGCATAAGAACACTGTGCTCTTCAAAGCCCATTAAATGTTTAAACATACAAAAGCAATGTATCTTACCTAATCTTGTCCTCAGAAACAAATTATCTGTTTTGACAAGAAAACATAAATTTGTTTTGATCTGAGGCAGAAACTCAGTATGGAGGATGTCAGCCTGAGTGGCTTAACTTAGAAGGACTGAATAAAAGCATTTACATAGAAATGGAGGGGCAAGCTGAGCAAATCAGCTCAGCATAATTCAGGGAGCAAGTTTGGAAGCAGAGCTGCAGTTCACCTGAATTTTGCAGATGACGAAAAAGGGTGCAAGCACAGTTGCTATCTGTTGTCTTGTGCTGCTGTAAAGAGCCTTAAAGTGTCAATTCAATGTTCTGTTATTGGCAGGGATAAAGTCATACGAATTGTTCCTGAGAGTGAGAGGGAGACACAGATCCTGAAGGCTGCATTTAACAGGCTTAAGGTGAGTTTGATTATTTTCATCTTTTTTCTGATCTTTCTTGAAGACCGTTGTGGGTTAACTTACATGCCTTTCATTTGGCACTTTACTTTAAGCTATTTTATACCGTGGAAAGCAGCCTTTGCCCACTAAATTCCTAATTTCCCAATAAAATAGCGTAGGAATTGGATTCATCATGCCTGACAATTTTAACAAGAAACGCTTATTGCCTTAAAATAATATAAGTGCCATACTTGCAAATTTGTTTTTTTCACTCTTCCACTTCTTGCTAGCATACATAGTTGCATGGTTCATTATCTAGCTAATGGTTTTATTTAAAACACTGAGTTATTTCAAGATGTGAACACACACAGGAATAGAAAAGAGGAAGCGGCTTCAGTTTGAGAATTTCTCTGGCAGAATAATTTTCTAGAGGCATTTGAGAGGTGTCTACGAGACTCACTAGCAAACCAAATGGCCTTTTCCTGCAGATATAAATGAAAAGCAGTGGTGCCACTGTAGCAGCACAGCGCTGCTTTGCCGGTACAGCTAACGAAGGGATAGGCAGTCTTTCCACAACCATGTGGCCCATTATCTCAGAGGATAATGAGGAGGACTCATAGGGCAGTCCTCCAGCATGGGAAGGACTGCATCATGCATATGCACTGACCTCAGGAACTGGGGTAGGGACAGACATCATTAATAGTCTCCAAAACACAGCCTAACCAAAACAGAGCCAGGGAGGTAACAACTTGATCACTATGTTGAGTTTGTTCCAGGAGTTGAAGGTGAGTCCCAGACTCTGCATCTTCACCTGTGTTAGCTCATAGTCTGCTTGAGCCTGTCAGGCAACGGTTGACTTCTCCCAGTGCCTTTGAAGGTAAAGGAGTTTGGTGGACAGCCTTAAAGACAGCACAGACAGAAGCTAAAGTCATTTGGAACCATGAATTCAAACCTTCTTTGGTATCTGGCTGAAGAGACCTGTATGGACATACACAGCAGAGCACGGTAACTTTGGCAGTCCTATGACATACGGGTTTGGGTCACAGCAGAACACTGGTGGTTCCAAAGTGTTGGGAGCATGTGCAAAACCTCTGGGCTGCTCACTGCCTTCAGGTCTGGCAAACTATTAGACAGTCTGTGATGTATCTCTGTCTCCCTTGTTGAAACCCCACGTAAATAATTGTGTTCTCACTGCGGCAAAGAATGAAGATGCATGTAATTTTCTAGTCCAATAGTTAACATCTGGGGTACAAGTAAATAAAATCTCAGTCAGCAGACCAAATAAAAAAAAAAAAGATATAAGAGCTTAATTAATTAAAATAAGAGCTCTTACACCCTCCTGAAAGGCATTCCATCTTTCAGTTATGACAAAACTTTCTTGTTAACATTTTTTAAGAAAGTGGACAGAGCTACCTTAGGTACCTCAGCCCAGGAGAGGGCTCACTGCTGCGAATACTCCAGCAGTCAAGACATTGATGCCTTCTTATCTTTAAGTAGGAAGTTTGAGGCTTTCTTCATCACCTCTGCATTTCTTAACTATATGTTCAGTTAGTTCCCCACAAAAGATGCTGTCTTTTGTAAATCCCATTCTGGAGACATCCAACCTGTGCGTGTGTTGCATGAGGAATTTTAATGTTCACCAGAGACTGTGCCTCAATGCTCTGTATTCTAGCACTTTGTACTGTAATGCCCAACTCTCCTAAAGGATATTGTCTTCGGTTTGTTTCTGCAGTGCTTACTAAGTGCCTGACCCTCAGCTGTGAATGTTACTGTAATACCCCCAAAAGGATAATTGTTTTACTCCCAATTAGGAAAAAAAAATCTAACCATAAACCCAAGAAATACATGTGGAAGCTGTTTTTTGCATTAATTTCTTCCCTCTGGATGCTGGAACATAAAGAGGGTGCACATGTGTTTTTTGCTTTCTCCTCATATTGCAAAACCTGTGAAGCAAAAGGGTTACTCACCTTCCTGCAACTGTTTCTCATTACAGAGCTCCCTTAGGCTCCCAGAAGGAGATTCCTTCATCCAATTCCATCAAAGTGGGAGCAGTAGAAACCTAAATAAATAATTGCATGCTGTAACTCTGAGAGCAGGATAATAAAACTTTGGCAAACTGCATCGGAATCTGACTAGTTAATTAGAAGGTGATTGATTTTGATGAGGTAGTAAGCAGAGGAGGTTGAAGGGAAGCTCAAAAAAAGAGAGAGAATATTGACACCCAGTTTCATGAAAACAGGCTGAGTTTGGCCATGTTTCATGTCTTGGGGCTCTTCCATTGTAGCTGCTTCACTGCCCATCAACATGGGGTCAGATGGAAAGAGACACCTGGGGGTGCTAACAAGCAGTGGATATGTTTGACATTAACTTACCATTATCTTCCCCCCTCCCACTGAAAAAATCTCAAGTTATTCACTCATGAAGAAGTGGATCGACGATGGCACTTCTCAGAAATGCCAAGTACTCACAATACAAGTCAGTAGCAACTGCAAGTCGTCAGCTCTCTGAAGACCCATGTATTTAGAGTTGTGCAACTTCATAAGTCTCCATGTTGGTCTCTCCTATCCTTTCCCCACCCCCAGACTTCCAGAGTTGGAAACTCAACTGACAGTGGACTTACATTCGATTTTTTAAACATGAATCTTTAAGCACAACGCTGATAATGTGCTCCAGAGAAAATAGAAGACAGTGCACCAAAAAAAACCCAGTAGTGCAAAAAAAAAGCTACAAACAAAGCCCAGATATAATCCTGTTACTGTCTTAACACAGTATACCTGACAAACAACAGAGGCATGAACAGAGGGGTCAACAGAAGTACACAAATTGCTATAATTACAAGTACTGGGCTTTGGATTTTTACATTTCAGAGTCAGAAGACACATCTTCTTTGACTCTATTTTGGTTTGAACAGTATGTTAATACCAACTTGTTATACTACTCACATGTTCTGTTCCTTAAGGGAAAAATAAAGCAGGAACCAGGATCCTTTTAAGACACAACAATTTTGTACCTACATAACCCACCAAATAGCACCAATTACACTTTTTTTTTTTTCAGAGAAAGTATTTTGAGATTAACGCTAATGTTTTATTTAAAGCTATTTGAAGACTTCAGCTGAATTTGAGTAATGATATGGCCTGGTAGTATTCTCCACCATTGTCAGAATCAGAAAAACAGGAAAAGCTGGTGAAAAGTTACATCACTTTCATTCTCAGAGTGGGAAGGATACCTGCACCTGGATTTAAATTCAGACATATGTTTCTCTAGCCGTCAAGTTGGTCTATTAGAGATGAGGTATATTTCAAAGGTACCAGAAGTTATGCTCCCTAGTGATGCCAGGATTAGTGTCCATTAGTCAGCCCAAACAAACACAGAAATTGCAGTGCAAAAGTCAAGTTTGGGGGGCCCAGTTTGCCCCCAGCATGAACCATGCGCAACTTACATGTTTTTAATAAATTCCCAGGACAGCGCAAACACTGCGTAGACTCTGCACAAATGGATTGTGTTCTCGTTGCAGGATTTTCTCGTGTACAACAGGGAAAGAGGAGACAAAACCTCCTGCCCCAGGCTCCCTGCTCAATGTGTCTGGTGCAGGGAGCTTGGCTGTAAACTTGTGGGGTTCTGTGTTCATTCCAGCCATTTCCTTCTGCCTTTAAAATCTACACTTGTATGGCAGAGGCAATTAGCCTTTGCCTCTGGCCTGTCTTTCATAGTCCAAAGAACTAAAAGGAAAACTCATCTCTGTCCAGTTCAAATGTGTGTGTCATTCTGAAAACCCTTACCACAAAGAATGTTGAGGAAATTATTCTGATTGTCCTAACACAAAGCGGTGTATTTCAGTGTGAGGCAGAGAATAAAGCAAATGCGAAGGTACCCCTTCTTATTGCCCGCTGATTTGGACAAAGGGAAGACAATTGGGAAGAAAATAAACAGTCACTAGAAAGAGTGGCAATGTATATTTTCGCTTATTTTGTTTGATATGCCTGTTTCTTAATGGCTGCCCCTAACACTGATTTTTCCTGAGTAGATTTTGTCATTTACAGTCTGCTCTAGCTGCTTTCTTTCTGTGGCCTGCTAAGCTACAGCGGTCTGCTCAACATCTAGGAGCCCTGTATTTCTTGGTAATAATATAAAGTGAGCCCACTGCTGACAGATCTGCTTAAGGAAAACCCATGGCAGATTACATTTTTAAAAAGCCCAGTACAGAAAAGTCATGGGAAGGTATTGATCTGCTACATCCTTCTGGAATTAAACTAGCCGTTGCTTGTCTCACCCAGTTTGGGGAAAAGAAGGAAACACCAGGGTAATGGGGAAAGAAGTGGGGAGAGCTTTGCCTTTGGCCGTGCTGAAGCCAGTGCCATAGGAATCAGCAGGCTGCAAGGTCCATCCCTTTTGGGGAGAGGATCAGACACAAAAGGAGTCCTTTCTTGAGTGTGCATTTACAGAAACCTACACTGAGACATCCTGAAAGGATCATCTTGGAATTGGCTATATGTCTGGATGTATCTGAGATGTCTTAGAATATGCCCCCAGTAATTACCTTGGGCAGCAGTGGCAGTCTAGCCACAGCACGAGTGGCAAAACTCACAGAAGTTGGATGAATACCCAGGGGCTTCAGTCCACTTGGAAACGTTTTGATCTCAGACAGGTCTGCTCTGCCACCAATACCTGAGCTGCAAGGCTAGCTCACACACATTTGCAGAAGATGTAGTCCCTTCAAACTTTTTAAACTTGGCATCTGGAGCTCCTTAGGAGGGATATTTGCCACTTTTTTTTTTTAAGAAAAAAAAATAAATCCATATAATACTTAGCGTAATAAACCCCTGAAACCTGCCTGAAGTGTATAGGCACTGCTACAATACAAATGCCATTGCCTGTACTGAGTGAATAATGGATAATGAATGTTTCATTCCACACATTTAACTTTTGGTTCATGAATTGCCCAAAGGCAAATCACATTAGTCATAATCACTTGCTGAGTAATTTCCACAAATTAGTTTTGGTCTGTAGCTCCATTGCCCACAGTTCTTTGTTATTAATCATTATTATAAATTGATTCCTCCATTGCCTGGTTCAGTTAACTTGTAGGTGACAAAATATTGCTTTTTTCTCTGATGGGGTGAACATAGCATGTAGACCTGCACTGCCAGTAAAAATAGCTAGCCTTACAGATGAAAGTTTGTCTGCTGTGAGTTCTGTAAAGTTGCTTAACTTGCATGTATTCAACCAATACATTCATCCACGGTAACCAAGCAAAAACGAAGCCAACCAGCCACCACCTGAGCCTGCAAAGCAGCTGCCTCTGACTGCTCTTGTCCCATCCAGGCAAACGAGTCCCCCGTGCTCCCCCTGCCAGGGCCATCCCCAGGACCACAGTACCAGCATCTCTCCAGAGCAAGTTCTCAGAATGCTCTTAAGCACTGTGCACTGTCATGTCTGCAACTGTTACTTAGGGCAACACGTGTCTGAGCTCGTAAGAAGTGAGGCAGGTGGGGAACAGAGAGTCATACCCTCTTTCAAGGCAGGAGATGCCAGTTTCTGGTTTTCCCTAAGTGACAAAGGCAGTGACACCTAGGGGATTCCATCGGTATGGATACAGCTGTATGTATCTCTTGTCTCCAGCATGTTCCTACATCAAGTTTCTTTCAGTTTCTCTGGGGAAGAAAAATAAGAGCCTTGCAACTCTGCTTCCCATCAGCAGCACCACCCTACACCCTTGAACTTCTTTTGCACAGTCCCTGTGCCAAAGATCACTGGAGCAGATAGGACGATGAGTATGGCAGGGGTAAATGATGGTGGAGCTCCTCCTCCAGCTTTCATGTAAGATGACAAATATGTTGCATAGCAGTGTTAAGGAACATTTTCTTATGGTTGTGGTAGACTAAAATGCAGCAAATTCTTTAGCAGTTCAAGTACAAACTCATGGAGTTCTTTATTTTTCTCACTGTAGATCACTGTCACAGTTTCTGGGTTGGCTGCTGCTCTAACGCAATCCCAGGCACCGATCTTAAATTTTAGGTGTTCTGCTGCAGCCCTTTGCTCTTACAAATAGTACCTATTTTTATAAATACAGTACAAATCTTTATTCCTGACCCAGTTTTAAGACCAGAAATACCTTTTGCAGGTTCACTGTTTTCACATTAATCATTTGCAAATTGTTACAGTAATCAGTAAACAAAAGAAAATTATTTAGGATGATAGTACCACAGTGACTTGAGTATTACAAAGTTGCCCACACTCTGTCATCCAGGGCTTCTCTTGTCCTTCCATTGTCCCTCTGCCTCATACACCTCTCCAATGACTGACTATTGTCTCCTGCTCTTTATTGTCTAGGAGACAATTTGAGGAGCTTCTTGCTGATTTATGGGCCTTTTTGTGTTTTTAATTCTGTTGGACCTGACCGACAGAAACAAATTTCACATTCCCAATTGCTTTGCAAAGAAACCAGGATTTTCTCAGGTCCTTGGACCCAGTAGATCTTGTTTATCTGCTCTGGAATTTTCCTTTGTAAGCGTTATTTTTGAAGCACTACTTCATTTGAGCTTTGACTGATAACTTCTACTCCATCGGTGGTCTACAAGTCCTTTTTATCACATACGCCTGACTGGGATCAGGGCTATTTGTATAGGTAGCAAAGAAGCTACTGCTCTGTGAACATTCCTGGCATAATAGAGTTAGACCACTCATTCTTCAGTAGCTTTTACAAAAGAAATTCCTGGGCACAGCCAGGCACTCTAACTTTGGGAGGAGCCAGCCTAGCTAGCCTTGAAGCCACAACTCCATTCCCTTTTGTTTGTTTTCCAGCCCCTACAGCAGCTGCTTATCCATTGTAATCCCTGAATTGATCCTGTCATTGCAGTTCAGGGAATCAGAAAAATATCTCATAGGGGAAAAGGATCACTTGGCTATAAATCTGATCATTTACAGCTCCATAGGCAAATGCTGAAAAAGGCTTCAGAGAACAAAAGCCCGTCTGAAAATGCAGTAAGAAAGCCTGTCAGCCCAAATGGAACTATTCCTGCTTTGCAGAAGGAAAGAATTAGCTCAGTGGCCAGGGCTGTGTGCATTTTACTCTGCACATACAGCAAATATGTCTATATAGCCAGATGCTTTAGTCATCAGTCCAGATTTTACCCTAACTCATAGTTAGGGTTCCAGACAGGTATGTGCAGAATCTTTCAGATGCAGAGAGAATATTAGGTGACAACAGAGATTGATTATTCATCAGTAAATCAGAATACGTTTCTGTAAACCATTTGTCAGGTTCAGAAGGAAAATGTTATTCCAGGAAAACTTTAGTAGGAAGATGCAAGATAAAACAGGAGAGCCCAGATAGTGAGTGTATTGTTCTCATAAGACACAGAAAGCCTGGGCTTTCTGAGATGGGAGGAATCTGCATCCTCTTGTACTGGTGTGTAAGCCTGAGTCCGAGGTCAGTGGAGTCGTCAGCACAGCCCCTTTGCTTCACTGAGAGCAAGATCAGACCCAGGGCTTACCATTCCATTTCTCCTGTAGTGCAGCAACAACTACAAAATGAACCAAGCCATAAGCAGTTTAATAAGAAACAAAATAGGGTTTTGGTGGGGTTTTTTAAATGAGTCTGTTAAAGACTGTTTGGTGTCTTTCACATATACCTAGCCCAGCGGCATCTGTGCTTATAAGAACAGATATTCGATTACTGTATAATTGTGTATGAGTTTTTCCTCAGTGACTCTCTTGAGGAATAGCCTACAAGTTCATTTCTGCAGTGTAAAATTATACCAGTGTAAGTAGAGTGGCAAAACCATTATGGTGTTACAGTTCCACAAAGATCTACAAAACTGAAAACTTCAAGCTGTGCATTGTTCGCATTCTGTTCCTGCCAGTGTTATTACGGCTGCTGCAGTCCCGTGAATCAATCCCAATTTATTGGCACAGTTATTCTTAGCAGCCTCACTGAAAAGCAAATAAATACTGAAAAGTTAGAGCCAATTAAATGCCTAGTGTGCTCCATCAGAAACTTAAATTACTTTGCACCAGCAACTAGGACTACCTTGTAAGTCCTTCTAGAAAGCACAGGGAATCCCATACTTAATTGCCACTGGGCCATTCTGCTGCACATAAATGGCAGCTGAAGGAAACCTGCGGTCAGAACTGTCAATTAAGTTCCTTAATTGGCAGGAGCAAGTGAGGATGAAATCAGTCCTGATGCTGAAAATATTTGCAAGAGTGAAGACATTAGAGAGTAGTTCTGCTCTTTCCAGGTGAACTACAGCACAGCTATAATTATCCACCAGTGTCTGCATCAACAGGAGTCTTTCTTCCTTCATTCGTTCTTTGCAAATGTACCAAAAGAAAGCTAAAATGTCATTTTGTTGCCCACTATATATGTACATACGAGAGGTATTTTTTTGTATATACATCTATGTGAGTATGCTTCTCCTGTTATGTGATGAAGCCCCTGATAGTCAGACCTCTGACAACATTGGTGAGACTGCAGAGGTTTCTACTCCTGTTCTCTACCTTTTCCTTTCAGATTTCTAGTTGAAAACATATCTAATGAATTTCAGCACTGCTTAGGGTGTTTATGCGTCTATACACAAGCATATGGATGTAACTGGAAATGCATCCTGCGAGAGCCCATGAGCAAAGAGCATCACTCCTTGTATTACTGACTGCACATTCCCTTTTACAAGAGGCTGAGAAACACCCAGCCATTTCAACTGATGGCATCATAACAATAATTATGTTCTGAACTTTACAGTTGACACTTCTCAAAGAAATCTGTCCATAGTGATGTTAACAAGTCCAGCTTTGGCGCTTGTATTGCTGTATACAACTCAATGAATATAAAAACTGGAATTGCTAGGTAATAAAGCGTAACAAAATTACTGTCGTCATGGGGTATAGCACAGATAAATCATATAAACAATTCTGCCCAGATACTAAATGTAAATTATGGCAGTTATTATAGTTATTTTCAGTGGCAAGCATCAATCATCTCTTTTGATTGACATACAATCGCAGACCTGATGACAGTGCTAAGCATCTTCCTTTCAGGCTAAAGAGAAGAAATTAAACACCGTTTTATGAAAGGGTAGTGAGGAACAACTGGAGGCTACTACCCAAGAAAATGGCTTTAATTACAAAGTATGCACCAGGCTTAGCCCTGTGGTCTAAACAAGCTGAGGATTTCTTTCAGTGACTTGAAAGAAAGAAAGAAGTGTGGGATTTATGCAGCTATGGATATATTCCTGGGAAAAGGCAAGGAGACTCTTTTCCTCTCGGGCCCACTTTCCATAGCCACAGAATGAGCTGTAGGAAAACCTGAAACTAGTGAAGAAACCCTGCTCTGGTGTCTGTCTTCGCAGGGCAACAGGGCTTTCTGTACGCCATTTGTGAAATGTAGGATTAGATTACACCAAGGAAATATGTGTCTTCTTGGAAAATTATTTCCATCATTTTTAATTTTGAAATAAATTCTGAATTATCCTAGCTAAGCACCCAAATGTTTAAAAAATATTGGACCCTTTGCCTTGTGCTGATTTTTCATCACCATGCTGACCAAAAGCGAGAGACATGACTGATGAGTTCAGGGTTGCTGTAGCTTGGAAGTTGTCTAGGTAAGAGCTGATACATTTATACTCTTCAGCTGGCTTTAACAGCTCAGTTTAAAGAGAAACTGCCAACAAAGAAACCGAAAGAGTGTCAGCTTTCCTCAGCACAATTTGAATCCCAGGGACTTTTATGGGATGAGTGAGGTTGAAAAAAAGAATGTGCGGTTTAAAAAGAATACTTACTGTGGAGTCACAATTAATAATCTCTTATACTTTACTTGTTAAATAAAGCAATAATATGTTCAAATCCCCTGGGAAAAATGGAGCTGTCTGTATGCTTTTACATACCATTTGTTCTCATAGAAAGCGAGTCTGGATGCTCGTGTCTCCGGTGAGATTCTGGGAAAGAGCATTCGCTGGGCATCTGCAGAGCCAACACTGTCCCCAGGAACAGGTACCTGGAAATCACACCTGAGCACAGCAGCAGGTGTTGAGTAATTGGTCCCCAGGTGTCAAGTCTGAGCCTGCTGAAAAATCCTGCCTAGGCTCTGCTTATTGTCCAGAGGATTAAAACATCCATCTAAAGGCAACCTGCTGCCTGATAGATAGGAAAGGACATCAAAAGGAGACAGTTCTGCAAGGTCCAGTCAAAGGAGGTGAGAATATTTAGGTTTGCAGACATTTTCTGAAGCATATCTCCTTTCCTTTAGCCTCAAGATTCCAAGTGAATTTTGAGGTTCAGATATTTGACTGTGTGTTCAGGGTGTTCTGTAGGATTTCTGCATCTGTTCATTTTGGTAGCTGGATAATCTTCCCCCCACCTTGCATATCCCACCACCCACACAGCAGACAGCAGATAGATGTCTTTTGGCACTTTCGTGCACCATCCATAATACTATATAATAGCTAATGTGTAAAGTGTGGGGTCAACAACATCCCATCACAGACAGTAAAGAGAATAGGAGAACGATTAATGTCACTACCACTATCTAGCCAACGGAGCCCGGCGTGCAAATCCAAGGCATGCTTGCCAGAGGAATGATGCTGAAAGAAGAGTGATGACTCTGGTGGAGCCCTCAGTATCCATGGGAGATGCAAAGATGAAGTCTCTTAAAGTTGACAGTGAGTAAAGGATAGCTGGACATGCTCAGTCCAAATGTGCCTGCTCTGAAATCCATCTTCTGTTTGTCAGTTTACATGCCTCATCTCTATGTCATGCCAAGGACAAGCTGCAATATAAATAAGGTATCTGTTGGAGGAATGTGTTTCTTGTTATATGCTTTATAAAGCAGAATCAAGTCAGCAATTAAGTGGTGCTTCAGACAGCGCAGGTGACATCACCCAGATGAACACTGAATGCTTTGTTTACATTGCAAAGGGTAAGAAGCGGGAGTCAGATGAAACCAAACTACCCAAAGAGGGAACTGAGTTGAAGAGGAGTGATTTGCATTCTAAAAATGGGAATTTTTGGTCTCACTTCCAGGACAATGCTAGTAGTGAAATATTGCATTTTTGCCAAAAGCGGATAGCACTGTGCAATATACAGCTGATTTCATTAGTTAAAAGAAGATTGCGTCTGCTTTTAATGTTCCCTTGCAGCCAGTAATGTGAGGGACAATTAGAATACCTCAGAAATTAAAAAGCTCTGTGATGTTGTAGCCAATAGTGTCAATATTGCTTGGTTTATCCCCTCTACAATGATGGAGAAATTCACCAAAATTAAATGAGTAACTATCGAGAACAAAGACAAGCTTCCGGTGTATCTCAATTGTGGTTTGTTTTTTTTTTTCATTTTGTAACTTTTATTTCCGGTTTTTCATGCTTAGATAAAGCAGTTGACCAGGAGGCACTTCACTTCAGTTGCTCTTTGCTTGTGTATAACAATATGTTGTTATTTTTATAAAGATGGCTCAAGCTGACTTGATTGATGTACTCCAAGAGCAACGAATTTACCCTCTGTGATGTGTATTTTTAGGGATAAATCCTGAAAGTCAAATGCACATTTCTAATTAACCACTTGTGAAATCAACCATGTTGAATTAGGGGAGAATTTCACTGGATGCCTGTAATTAATCAAAATACGAAAGATAGATAAACTAACAAACATAAGGTGTTGGTGCAGTGAGAGGATCTTTATTTGTAAGCTGCATTTAGCACCATTTAATTCATGGGTTCAGTTTCTGCTGACCATCTGTCATAGCTGCTGTCAGCTTCACAAGCCTCGTGAACTTTGCCAGTCCTGGTGTTAGACTTCAAAAGATGCTGCGCCCACCCACCGCTATCACACGGATCCACGGACCATATTGTGGCAGCGTGAAACGAAGAGCGGTTTTGGCAGGAATAGGAGAGGCTGCCCCTGTGTCTCAGTTTTTCTCCTTCCAAAGTAGCAAGCGTTTAATGGGATTAAGTGGACTGAAGTCACTACTGCTTGAAGAGGTAGCACCAGGTTCAGCATCAGATGCCTTCTTCGTAATTAGAATGTTCTTACTCAGGGTCATTTGAGAAATGGTGGGAACTAAACCCCTGTGGGAAGATTGTACTCTGCTCAAATGAGGTTTCTAGCAAGACCAGGTGAAATGTGTTAAAGTAGCTTGTGTGGCATAGATGAAGTCAAGAGCTTTTAAAATATAGATTATAAAAACCTTAAAAATCTTAGAAACCTTAGAAGCAAGTAAGGCAGGGTACACTCATGAGCTGTACGCATGGCTTTCATCAGTGCAGCCTGGCACAGCTGATTGCAATAAACTTCAAAAGATATTTATCAAGGATTAATTCCTTTGAAATTCTCTTTAAGAAATGTGGAGGCATGGCAGTCCCTATCAATTCCCCTCTCTGTATTCAACTCACAAACCTGTATTTTTAACACTTGTGGATTTTGACATGCAGATTTGTCGCATTGACACAGAGGTTGTTGCTGACACTCTTTTCTGGAGCCTCCCGTGACTATCCAGCAGCTCTGGGAAGAGGTTTGCTGATTTGTGTTCTGGCCGCTGGCCTCACAGTGGCTGAGGAGGAACCGTTCTCACCTCTGTTTGGGAGTCTGTACATCTGATGTTGGTACGGTGAGCAGTGTGACACCATTTTGCTACAGGGTGCAGAACACTCAGTTTCAAATCCCTGTTTGTAAACTTTCTTGCTTTCTTGAAAATTCATATTCTGGGCTAAAATTTCCAAGTGTATTTCTGATTTGGAAACAAAAGAAACTAAAAATGGCCAAGAAGCATCCCTTAGGTATGCTCAGATATAGATAGCACATTAATAATTGTGGTATCCTTTAGTAGTTATTGTTTTTTACAAGATTATAATAATTTGATTACCTTAATCCTGTTATGTTGACATGTCATATAAAATTATTGGGTAGATCACAGTATTGGGGACCTTCTGTTACTGATCTCTGTGCTTATTATCAAGAATAAAATTTGGGTACATTTTGCAAACAACACTGGTATGTGCTACACTTTCCTACCGCTCTTCAGTATTCTTCTCTTTCACTGCCCTAGTGAACACAAAAAATACCCTGTGAAATGAAAAAGACTCATGGACTCCATAGGAGCCAATACATAGGGAATGTATAGTAGTCTGAGGAGGCACATGAAGTTGGAGATAGCTTTTGTTTTGAGATGTTGGAGGAGGCCCATTCCTGAGACCATTCCCTCTTCCCACTGGCAAATCTTCCCTGAGAGTTGTGGTAAGCTGGATGCAATCATTCATCAAAATCTGCTCCATTTACATAGATGTCCAGCTGGACCAGCCAATACAGTTTTTATTGTCTATACCATGTTTGGAGTATTTGCCTGCATAACTTCAAACATGCCATCTCCTGGATTTCCCCACCTACTCTGAATGCATATGAATTACAGGTTGGTTCCTGCACTACAGGTGGACCTGTGGCAGCCCAGCAGCACCTTCCACATCGGCGAAGGTACGGTCACCGACGTGCGAGTACCGCAGAACACGTCCCAAAGTCTGCTGCCCTACCTCCAGCAAGCAAACATCCAGTACACGTAAGCCTGCACTTCACTTTCTGTGTCTCGCTCCAGAGATCTGGCCTCCAAGGCAGGTCTGCGTCTACTAAGCCAAGTGCACTTGAAAATACGTTCCACATCATAGCAATTAGACTGGCAGACAGCTAAACGTTGCCAAGAAAGCAACCATTTTAATGGGAGAACAGAAACTGTCCCACAGGCAAGCAGTTTTAATTAAATGTCCTCCTTTGGAGTCAAGCTGAAGTGCTTTCAATGTATATGAAATCACATCTGGTAAGAGAGGGATGGTAATTACTAATACTGCAGCCTGCTTTGCCTCTCGCCATATTTAACAGGAGCAAGGTTTGTTTACAAGTGCGCTGCAAACGCAGAGGCAAGCCTTCTTCATGAATTATAAAGGAATGTACTAGTTCTGCTTTATAACTCTCCATTCCTCGTGACCCAATGCAAGTCATATAGAACAAATGCACGCTAAGGACCACACATCATTTATAGTGTTTCTTAAAAGCATTCAAGACAGTTTTGGAGTATACTTATAATTTCATATTTATCAGTGATACGCTAGGCAAGAGTAATGATCTTGTTATTAAAGTCTTTTCAGTCAGATGCTGAAGCGTCTGAATAATCAACTGATGAGTTACTTGAATTCTCCAACAATTGCTGAATAAAGCCCTATGTGAGGCTATTTATACTTATTTCCCAGCGAGAAAAGGATGGCACAAATCACATTGTTTATTATATGTACTCTTATCAGAATTCCATTTTTATTGTAACAATGGTCTCTTATTAATTTGTTATTTTAAAAATACAAAAATGAACATAAGGAAATTAATTACACAGGCCCAGTAGCTGAAGCTCAGAGTGACTTTCTCGTAGGTTCAACACTGCTTCAGTTTTGTTTGTGTTTCAAAATGAGATGGGGATTTCTGTAATTGTTTTCCTGTGATTAAACAAAAAATGTCCCCTAATTACTGTGCCCCAGCAGTTGTATTAATGTCTGCTGCTGTTCCTGCTCACAGTAATCACCTTTAATGAAATGACAGAAGGCCATTTTATATGTGTTATAAACACTCCCTGTACTTGGAGACCTTTACTTGGGTTGCAGAGCAGCGTGTGCAAGGGCAAGAACTGCGAGAGCGAAGGGTCTCTGCAGTTTACCTGAAATAACGTGCTACAAATAGCAAGGCAACGTTACATTAATTTTCCACAAGGAAAATTTCCTCTCTGATATTTGGCATACAAGCTAGGCAGGATTTTGTCATCTCCAGGCTGTTCCTTTGCTCTCCATCTCCCCGCTGCCTGTTTCGGACTCCTTGTCCGCTGGGTCTCAGCCATCAGAAGCAGAACCCTGCAAAGCCTTGGATGAGCTTGTGCTTGTCCTGACAAGCCTCCTGAGATCTGTAACTCCACAAGAGCTGGCAGGATTTGCCATGAAAGCAGCAACGGCTATAGTCAGGAGGCAGCAAGAGCCAGGCTGCCAGGCGGCCGGGCAAAGCCATGGGCCCTGAGCTGGAATGCAGCTCCACAGCCAAGGGGCTGAGGCACCAGGCAAGGTTTCATACTGCTCCTGTTTTTCACAATTTTTTTTTAAATTTTATTTTTTACATGCTATTTACCAAGGAGTTAAATTGCAACATCTCTTTTGGAACTGGAAAATCTGAGGCAAATGCCATGTAAAACTTCAACCTAACAGAGTGACGCTTGCCTAAATTGTGACAAATGTATAAAGACAGGAAGCATTAAGCAGCCCTAATAATCATAGACTCGTAGAATGGTTTGGGTTGGAAAGGACCTTCAAAGGTCATCTAGTCCAACCCCCCTGCAAGGAGCAGGGACATCTCCAACCAGATCAGGTTGCTCAGAGCCTGTCCAACCTGGCCTTGAATGTTTCCAGGGACGGGGCATCCACCACCTCTCTGGGCAACCTGTGCCAGTGTTCCACCACTCTCACTGTAAAAAAAAAAATTCCCTATGTCCTAATGACTTGAATAGAACCACTGCTTTAATCTAACTACAGGCTTAAATGCTTTACAGTACTGGTCTTAGAGTGTACAGCGCTTTGCAAGTCAAGACTATAAGCCCTTAGGTTACTTATTGAAAGTTGCTGATGTAGAACAATGTAATTCCTAATTGTACAATTGCTTCACTAATACATTTGAAGATGTGGATAACCTTTACTCTGATATTAGATGTAGATAGATAGATTATCTTTGAGGTACCTGCTGCACAGTTGAGTTAGGATCAGCGTGAATGCAGTTTCTTTCCATCTTTTTCCAATCATTGCACCTAATGCCTATAAAACTTGGAAAGGTTGAATGTGACCATTGTTCTACAGGAATTATGAGTGTTATGGTGATTACACATTGCCATGCTCTTGGAGAAGGTGGTATACAAGGATGCCTCTCAGTTTTACAGTGATGCTGTTACTGATGTCAGTGATGATATTCCCAGTTCCTACCACTGTGTGATGGAAAGGATGGATGCTCCAGCTTCTTCAGTATAATTCTTTTCAGATGTTTTCTATATTATATTCTTATATCATTATTTGTTTTTGCCATGAAACAGGCTTACACCACTGTTTCTGCATTTTGCTCTTAATGCGAAGAGCCTCTCACTTTTTATGCAAGCATATTTAATTTTCATTTAGTATTGTTTCATGTTTTTTCTGAGTTATTTTAAAATAACTGGCAAACAACTATTGCAGAGTAGATAATGTAAACAACAAACTACACTTAAGGTTTTTTCTTTGTTGTTTGATGTGTTTCAGAGAGAATGATAATGCTGCCAAGTTCTTAATTTTTTTGTTTTGTCCCTACAACTTGTAGGTATATGTAATGTTCCATGTCAGTACAGTAACTCCTGAGAGAAAGTGTGTGTATGTTTTTCTAAAAAGATTTTTTTATGGTTTTGTAATCATTTTTTGAAGATCCATGATCATGTAGTATGACTGGGTTATAAATGAAGACAGCAAATGCTGCTCTGTAAACAAATGAAAGTGGCTTCTTCTTCACATCAGCTATGTTATTTACATCATTCTGTTTTATTTGCTTAACAAGCTCATTGTGTTTTTTGAAGGCACTGTTACATTTCAGAGCAGCTGGAGTATTTATTTGGCAGCATATATTCAAATAAGCCTGAAGCACTCTATTGTCAAAATACAACAGATGAAGTAACATCAGGATGGTTTAACTCCTGCTATATTTCTTCTAAATGTGATTATTGTTCTGCTTTAGCCTGTGTGTTCTACTAGTTTTCCAGTAATTCTGCTATCGTTTTTTTTTGTCTAGGATTCTCATATCAGACCTACAGAAAGCAATAGAAAACCAAACTGGACTGAGGTCATATAGGAATCGAAGGTCCCTCTCTGGGTATAACTATGAAGTCTATCACTCCCTGGAAGAAGTACGTGAAAATTCATAGTTCCTTTTATCTGCTACACTCTTGTTTTTAATAAGGCTAAGATTTCACTCTCTCTACACGTTATGGTTACCTGGTCATCTTCAGAATTCTAATTCAGTATTCTAAATGTTTTTTCTTCAAATATAGGCACCTTCTTGATTTTTTTTTTTTATATTTGTATTCAAGGCTTATCTTTACATATAACTGTCTTTGACAGCTTTTGGGTTTTATTTTTTAAAGTAGATCTTTTACTCCAGTAGAGTAAGAGATTTCTGTGAGTGATTAATCTCACTGAGTCATTTAAGTAAGTAATACGAGCAAACGCACAAGAGGCCCAAAGACTTAAAGGCACTTAGATACAAACTCATGTATAAGGGATACTATCCTGGATGATAGCTGGGTAAATAATCACTGTTGACTTCAGCGTGCTCACGTACACAGTGTCAGTCTGCACCAAAGCAAAGTCACCAGGCTGAGCGTGGAGGATGCTGCAGCTCAACAAATCTGGTGCTTGTGAAACAATATTGCAGATAGCATTGAATCAGTCAGTCTGTTCACCATTTTGTGTCCTGGCAGGCAGAGTCAGGGACTTTCTTTTTCATTCCATTAATACTTAGTGGAAGTGGCAGATTAGCTCCATCCCCAGATCTTCAATGGACAGCTAATGCATTCCAGTAATATCCAACAATAAAATGGGAGAAAAATCCCATGTGACTGAAGGCTGCATCCAGGCTCTGGCAATAGAAGTATGAGAGCCCAATGATAGGTCAAGTATGAAAACAAAAACAAACCAAAACCCTCCAAAAAAGACAAAAAGAAAAATACAGGGAAATCCAAAAACATAGTGAGCTGAGATTAATAGATGTGTTACAGTTGCTTCACATGAAATGCAAAGATCGAAGCAACATTTTTTATTTCTGTATTTGCAGATCCAGGATTGGATGCATGATCTGAATAAAACTCATTCAGATCTCGTTCACATGTTCTCTGTTGGAAAATCCTATGAAGGGAGACCACTGTTTGTACTCAAGGTAAAGATTAAATAGTCATTAATCAGAATAAAATCTGGAATCTGGGACAGACTCTTTGTTACTTATGTTATAGCATGTATACTGGAGACGCAGGTTAACAGTGTTTCCTAAGGATGAGTTGCTAAGATCTACATATCTCTCTGGATGTCATCTTTAATGAACAAAAAAACTAAAAGCTGGAAAACTAAAAGCCAAATCCTATTCACTTGGATTGGATATGCATGGTGCTAGATTACAGAACAAGTTCAATTAGCAGGGTTTGGATTTAAGGGAGTCAGAAAGTTTTGTGTTTATGGACAACTTGGAAAGCAGTCATGTTGGAGAGGGATGCCAGAGGACGCTGGAGCCCTTCTCAGTATGTGCCACATATGCTTCCTCTTTAGCAACTGACAAAATTTCAGGACTGTGTGCTGTCAGCTCACATTATTAGGACCACAAATTAGAGGATGTCAGCAAGACGCAAAAAAAAAATTTACTTTAAATGTATTTTCTTTTTATCTGCTGTTGCAGAGTCCTGAAAATTTGATTCTGCATCAGACTATTCCTGTAGCATCATTTTTCCTCACCCTGTTCCATGGGATATTTAAGGATATCGTTCCTCATAAAAGAGCAATTGACAGATCTCACCTTTCCTGTAAATTTTTTTCTATAGATAAGCTTCATTATCTTGGCATACCTGCGTATCATTATCTTGGCCATACCTTTCAAAACAATAAATTTATGTTCCTTCATGCAAGGAAATTTAAAATGTTTTTGTGTTTCTAATATTCTGTTGTTTTCTCATTACTGTGTCTCACTAATGTGAAAAGATCTATTGATATTTCTATGAATATTCACACTTCAAGTTAGGTAAAAGATCACGGCCCTACAAGAAAGCTGTCTGGATGGACTGTGGGATTCATGCAAGAGAATGGATTGGCCCTGCCTTTTGCCAGTGGTTCGTGAAAGAAGTAAGTGTTTAATGATTTGCAGTCATGCAGTTCCTTCAGTTCTATAAATATTGCAGTTTTGCTGTAACCAAGATAACATATTATTAACAAGAAAAATAACTAGCTATTATACTGGGTTTTTTTTTTTTTTTTTTAATTTGTAGAACGCTTAAGTGCTTGATAAACGAAGCTGATAGCAACAGCCAGACACAGCCAGGCACAGGACAAAAATATGCCAGACACATGTTGGCAGAGATATGAAGTAGGATTTTATTCCAAGACTTAAAAATGTGAAGATTGTAATTCTGGTAACAGTCCAAGTAAAATGGTGCCAGTGTGTACTGCTTCAGATCAGTTCAGCAGTATCTTTGCTTTAAGGATTTAGATTAAGAAAGACATTTCTCTTTTGTGTAATTCCATAGGAACAGGAAGCTAAAATCATAGAAGCAGAATAGAATCATCATTTAGGTTGAAAAGACCTTGAATATCATCAAGTCCAACTGTTAACCTAACACTGCCAAGTCCACCACTAAACCATTTTTACTTCTCTGAGGATTAAAAACTATGCCCAAGATGGCCTCCAACCATCACATCACCCACAAGTCCTTTTCTGTTTGCAAGAACTGGCACAGTTGGCTCACTCCCCAACTGTGTCAAGAAATTATCTTCCACACACTCCAGGAACACCCAAGAGTGTTTCCTCTCTGCTGTACTGTATTTCCAGCAGACATCTGGAGATGTCCATGAGAACAAGGGCTACTGATTGTGAGACTTCTCCCAGCTGCTCATAGAATATTTTGTCTGCCTCTTCATCCTGGTTGGGTGGTCTATAACAGACTTCCACCATGATATTTGCATTGTTGGCCTTCTCCCTGATCCTTACCCATAAACACTCAACCCTATCATCATCATCATTAAGCTCTAGACAATCAAAATACTCCCTAAAATACAGGGCTACCCCACCACCTCTCCTTCCTTGCCTGTCCCTTCTGAAGAGTTTATAGTCATCCATTGCAACAGTCCATTTGTGCAAGTCATCCTGCCATGCTTCTGTGATGGCAACTATATCATAGTTTTCCAGCTGCACAATGGCCTCCTGTTTGTTGCCCACGCTGCATGTATTAGTGTGGATGCACTTCAGCTAGGCTACTGACCCCACCACCTTTTTTTGGGGAGAAGCCCTACTTGACCATTCTCAGGCACTTCTGTGGTTTCTAACGCATCAATAACCCTTGCGTCTTTGCTACTGCATGGATCTCCATCCCCTAGCACCACTGAGATGGCAGACCAAAGGACCTAGCTACCAAAAAGGATGGATTTCATGGTCTCTGAATATCAAGTGGTTCCTCCAATGTTTCTTTAAACCTGTCTTACTGGATTTATGCTCCCTTTGTCTTTGATATCTAGGATTTAGCCTTCATGTCCATCCATCTGCCATTTTTTTCAAAAGATCAGTGAAATCAAATGGAATTGGAATTTTGCTTTCCACTTGTACAGTACATATTTCCTTTTTATTTTTTTAAATCTCATCATTTAATCTCTTCTAGTTTGGGATTCATTTCAGATGCATGATATGTTTGCAGCCTTTTGACATTTCCCCTTAGCAAAGAACTTTTGTTCAGGATGAGATATCAGCTGCATAGTGGACACTGTCTTGCAGTGCAATTTACAGAAGTCAAATAAGGTTTAAAAAAACCTAATAAACAGATGTGCTTTGACTATTTTGCATAGTTGGGTTTTTTTGCACAAAATAAGGGATGTAACCTTTTTTGCAAGGTTCTTCCTATAAACACACAATTTTCTCACTTCTCTTCTACCCCGTCACTGTGTGATTCACACAATGTATTAATACCTCCTCTGATTTAAAGGATCTGCCTTTTATTTTCTGGGGTCTGTCCACTCAGCAGAAAGATCCTGGCCCTATAAGTCACTTCATAAGAGTAAACTCCTGCATCATCAATACCCTAATGCGTTAGCTGAGATGACCATATAACCATGTGTGGCCTTCCCTCAGAAGTCACAGCAGCGTATAGGGCAAGTACAGAAATAATAAGGCCACTACAATTTGGGGGACCCTGTCAGCATTGTTGCTGATGCACGGATAGGCTAAACCAGATCCGGGAGCTGATCTCCAAAGTTCAGTGTGCAGTGATGGTGTGTCTTCTTATTAGGACTTCTGTTACTATAAAGATGAACAAACTTGCAACTATTTCTGAGCAGCTTTCCTACCCAGGAGAACAGGCTGCAGTAAGGGAGGTGTTTGGGACAGACTGGCACTGGTGGGAAAGCCTGTTGCCCAAGTACCTCTTCCTTACCAAGGTTTTACCATAAAGCACTACAATGTGGTAGCAAGGTAGAAATCACAAGGTTTCTCTGTAGAGACTGTGGCAGAATATAGGCTGTATATGTCTATATAAAAACTTTCTGGTTGTAATTTGAGATCCTCAGAGAGTAGCTTGCTAGTAAGACTGTTTTGCTAACAATATAAAAGCATTTTCCTAGATTAAAGAAAGTTTCTGCAGATTTCCTTGAGACTACAAGAATGTGCCAACTTTGTCTGCCCATCTCGGGCAACCCACAAGCGACATATATTTTCTTCTTTCCTTGAAGCAATATTTCAATCCAGCATTAAAGCAAAAAGCATCAGGATAAGAATACATTATGCTCACAGTCTCCATCATCATACTAAAAATGATCAGGAGAGGAGGAGAGGCAAGATTATTAGATTGTTTGGTTTAGGATATTGCTTTTCTCATTAAATGAATCAGACATTTTTAGTACGAAACTGAAGGTCTGTCCGTGTTTCAAACTCTGCAATTCTCTTTTGCTGGCAAACACCTCCCTCAAGCACCTCTGCAGCCCAGCAGCCCACTTTCCATCCTCCCTGGCACTCTGGGGCAGTTCTGAGAAAGGGCAGTCATCTTGGAAACAGATTTTTCCTGGCATGTTTGTTGACTAAGAAATAGCACCACAAGCCCATTGATTTAAGGCAAGCAAGAGGAAATGTTGGATTTATGTGATGTTAGCTTCTTTTCTAGCAGGAACAGCATACGCGCATCCATTTACTGTGCAGGCAGCCTGAAATATTTTACCGAGCTTTCACTTCACCCTGTGATCTCTGTCACTTGTTTTTATTGACGTATCCATACTCCTATATACAACTAGGCTTTTCAAGCCTAGTTTAGCCAACAACCTCTATGTATGAACATCACTTGACAGTCAAGCTCAAGACGGGGTGCTGCAAACTTGACCACATATGCCCATCCAGCTTGGGAACTCTTGATGCCTTGCTTGCACCTCTGGAAGCAGCAGCTTCCAGGTGCCATGGAGCAACTGGTTGCTAGAGTGGCTTGCCAGGGTATGGGCAGCAGCTCCCTGCGTTCTACAAAGCATCTGGAGTTGTTCAGCTGAGCAGGACCCAGCTCTCATTGACCTAGAAATGAAAAGCAGACTAAGGCAGATCAGACTTGGGAAGTGAGGATGCGAGGCTAAAGCGTGGGAAGGCAAGAGGCTGCCTGCTACGCAGGCTTGTTCTGTATTCAGGCAAATACAATACTTAGAGAAAAAGAACAGATGAACTCAAGAAAAAGGGAGAAAGATGTAGAAGTTAAAGAGTAAAAAGAGAAAGAGAATGTTCAGGGAAGAGTGTTGCATTATGCGATAGTATAATTAAAAGTACAAAACCAGCCTACTCACGTTTTGAAACAAACAAAAGGAGAGTAAAGACTATTATTTGGTTTGGGAGTTTGGGTTTTTGTTTGGTTTTTTGTGTGGTTTTTTTTAATTACAATCTACTCCAGCATGAGGTCTAGCCTTGGCTCTGTGTTCCATAGGTCTGGTGTTAATAACAACGTCACTGTTTGTTTCTGTAGGCGCCTGTTCTGAAGGCACCCCTGAATGCCTATAGTCTCTCAGCTAAAGATAATCAGATGTTCTACCAAGGTTAGCAATACCGGTGGCCTCTGACAAACCCTACCTCATGGTCATTGGATTTCAGGTCAAGAAAGGGGACGCCCTATGCGCACAGGATCAGAGCTTTAGGTAACAGCTAACGAGCCACAGAGAAGTATCTGTGCCCGTATTGTGGTAGCATACCAGTTAGGTTACAGTGGAGTCCCAGCCAACTTGAAGCCTTACTCAGCTGGAAAGGGGTGGAGAAAAGGCCCTGACAGCAGAAATATTGAAAGACCTGTGGTGGAGTAGGGAAGCAAAAGGAACTGTAAAAGAAAATGAAACTGACTACCTGTGGACTACTTAGAAGGCAACCTGCAAAAATAAATGAATCTAATGTAACCCAGAATTTGTGTCCACAGCAAAAGGTTTGGGGCAGGGGGGAACCCCCGGGTTTGTTAGCCTAGATTTTCGAAAAGACTGCCTGCGATCTAATGATACATTAAAATGTGTTAGTAAACACTACAAACTGGAAAGAAAGGGACTTTATTATGTGTTAGTACTTTGTAGAAAGCAGTAGACTTTAGAAACAAAGACATAGCATGTATTTATCCAAAATTAAATAGCCCCCATAGAAACAAAGAAGCAAAACCTACAGACTTTTTGCAAAAGTACAATTATATATGTTTATGTGTTAAATAAGAACATTTAACTCCTCTTCATTGGATGTGCAATTGTGAGAGGAGAAGCAGAATTCAGATATCAAATTATCCAGACCTCCAATTTAGGATTTTACTGTTGTTTTAAAAATCTGAAATATGGTTCACAGCTATTCAAATTAACATCAAGACTAGATTCTGTTTCAGTTTTAGTGAAAGCAGATGAGGATTCCCATTACATCTGGTTTGACTTTCTTCCCTCTAATAAATGCTTCCATTTGATCCATGCCAATGGTGTATAACCTTGAAATGTCCTTTATACAACATTTTCAGAAAGCAACATACAAGAGATGTGACTTTAAGGTGCACTATTCTTTGTTTCTGATGCAGGAATTTGTAGTTCAAGATTAGAAAATTCAAGAAATGTAATTAAAAACCTTCAAGAAGCAAGCACTGATTGTACTACTTCTTGACAAAAATCTTCTAAGAATCCAATGGCAACTGTATGGGAAACACCCATTAATATCAAGTGCATCCTTCAGAGTGAGTGGCTTCATTGGGGCCTCAGATGAAGGTGCAAATAGCCTCACACTTTGGAAATGCAGTAACCTCCCCCATCACCTTCTTCTCCCATCCTCAAAAGTGTGTCTTTTTAGGAAAAAAGGAAAACACATATTCACCAGATTTGGTATATCTGGATCTCAAATGTGGACTGTGGCACACTCTTCTATAAAATCTCTAGGGTCTTACATTTTTTCAAATGTTTAAATCTTGAGGACTTTCCTCAAAATAATATTATTATTATTCTTTGAATGTGGATCAGCTTATATTGCAGTGCACATAGCCACTTCGCTTTAATGTGAGACTGTCATGGGTTTTTCTCCTGATGAGCAGCGCTACCATCTGCTTCTTCTGGGACTGAACTTAGCCAACATGTAAGGTCTTTGCTGAAGAACTGTTCAGAACTTCTGAGCTTTCTGGATTTGATCAAGGTGACTTGATAAGTTTGGTTCAGCCATTGACCTTGCTAGACTACCCATTAATATTCCTTCACCCCTATCCACAGGCCCACTGGAAAGGAGCTGTACGGTAGAGGGATACAAATCCACACCTCCGAAGCTCTGCTCATCCTGCAGCACGGTACCATCCCTTAAAGATGGGCTGTAATACCTGTCTCAGAAGAATCCTGAATCTGAAAAGAGTATCAGTATGCTCTGTATACTTTGATTTGTGAGATGCATGGCCAAAAGTCCAAAATCTGAAATGTGGATGTTCTATGATCCCAGTTATATGAGTTCCCAAATTATTCAGCATGATGTGTTTGTGCTTCATCGTGCACCAGGGAGCAGATAGGTGACTCCAGACAAGTTAAAGGCTGGGGACGGGTTTCTTTGGTATTGATGCTGACGTTGGTATTGATTGCTGCCAAGACCAGGCCTGAATCCCGTCTTTTCACTCCATAATAATGAGCTAAGAGAGACGCACAGACTGTCCAAGATGCAAAATGGCAACACCTGCCCACACTATTCTAAGCTTGAGACTGATTTATGAGGCACCTTGTGGGATGCATGTGGGATGCATACTGCCAATTAGCCAGCCATTAAGCTCATGGACCAGGCCCCAGAGACCAGTCTTTACCAGGAATTTTGCAGGGTTCAAGACCTCAGATTCTTCCTCAGGAATTTTTATGAAGTGCTTGACTGTAAAGACAGGATACTTAAAATAACAGCACATACACGTATACAGGACTGAATAAGGACAACAGTGCAATCAGATGCAGGTCCAAGTAGAAGACCCAGACAGCGTCAGTGTTAAAAAGGGTTGGCTCTTCTTCTGTGCTGTGCAGGCCATGTGGTCAGAAGGCCTTAAAGCTATAAGTATTCCTACTTTAAGATCTGCTGAAAGCCAGTGTAGAGTCATTCTGCAAAATTCCATAGTCCATGTCCTGATGGACAAAACATCTGCAATATGCTGCATCGACAGTCAGAGCAGCACTCAGTCATTCATTCCAGTGCCTGCAGTCCACACTGTCAGGAAAACAGCTTCACATTCTGGATCACTTCTTGGTCTTGCTGAGCTCCATCAAAATTGGTCATCCTTTAGGAGTCAGAAAATCTATTTTCCCTCGCTATCCATAACTACCAGAGCCTCAGAATACTGGCTGATTATCAAATTCAGATACCAGTTTTTCACACACTTCAGAAATAGTCTGATCTTGGGGATGTGTCAGATAGTTATGTGAAACAACACACTATGTTTGTTAAAGATCATACACTTGACCTATCACTTCTCAATAGACTTAAGTCTTTTGAACAGGTATAGCTGAAATGTCATATTCCCACAATCCAGAATTTCAGAATAATATTAGTTTAAAGGATGCTCATTACACCCATATTTAGTTATTTTTTGAGACAGTATAGTTAGTTCATCCCCCATTATAGGCTTTCCATCTCCATTTTTGGGAGTTTTCCAAGCAGAAGCTTTCAACCATAGAGGAAAGAAAGCAAGGACCTGACTGTCTCTCCCTATAAGCCATACATTTATGCCAGTCTTTTTCCTGGGGAACGATACACCACTGTTCATAGAGTCATAGAATGGTTTGGGTCAGAAAGGAGCTTTAAAGGTCATCTAGTCCAAACCCCCCTGCAAGGAGCAGTAACATCTTCCATTTGATCACTTTGCTCAGAGCCCAGTCCAACCTGGCCTTGAATGTTTCCAGCGATGGAGCATCCACCACCTCTCTGGGCAACCTGTTCCAGTGTTCCACCACCCTCAGTGTAAAAATTGTTTTCCTTATATCCAGTCTGAATCTACTTCCCTCTGTTTTAAAACCATTACCCCTTGTCCTGTCATTACATGCCCTTGTCAAAAGTCCCTTCTCAGTTTTCCTATAAGGCCCCTTTAGGTACTGGAAGGCCACTATCAGGTCTCCCCAGAGCCTTCTCTTCTCCAGGCTGAACAGCCCCAACTCTCTCAGCCTGTCCTCATAGGAGAGGTGCTCCAGCCGTCTGGTCATCTCCATGTTCCTCCTCTGGACTCGCTCCAACAGGTCCACGTCCTTCTTAGGTTGTGGGCTCCAGAGCTGGACACAGTACTCCAGGTGTGGTTGCAGGAGAGCAGAGCCCTCGACCTGCTGGCCACACTTCTTTTGATGCAGCCCAGGATGCAGTTGGCTTTCTGGTACTTAACATATCTTTGAGTGCTGGCTCTCAGAAACTTGAAGAACTGCTGAAATAATTTGAAATATTCCAAAGTGAATCAGAGGCATGCAAGGCCAAAACAAACACTGTACCCGTAGCTTTTTCCTTTCACCCTTTAGCTGGATACGTTCCTTCTTTCCAAGGTCCATTCCCTTCAGCTAAAGCTCTTCAGCTGATGTTGGTTTGACCTGAAATGTTTTGTTGCTCTTTAATCCATTGCATGTTCTTCCCTATGAAATCTTCCTATCTGGGTTTTCCTCCTGTTCATCAATTTTTAGTTCACCCTTGTTTTAAGAAGGCCAGAAAATTCTAAGGGCTGTATTTTGCCACCCTGCAGCCTCCTTTACATCTGCCAGTGATGATGGCACTGTAAAGACTGGGCTTTTTTTTCACCTTGATGGACCAGTCACCTGGTGACAGATCTCTTCACAAATGCTCTGCAGCTCTTTCAGTAAATTGAATACAATCATTGGAGCTTAATTTTTATTGTTTGCCTGACTCTGATCTCCTCAGCCGTCTTTTTAACTGCCCAACCTCAGAAAAAAAAAATTGACTTCTCCGAGTGCTCCCTATATATCCATTATCTGGAGGAAAAATCCATCTGTTTCATCCTGCAGCATCTATATTTGAAACACTCAGCCTTACTTATCTTCAGCTAACTCATTCTTCTCTGTCAGGAGTTTCTGCCTGAAATGCTATTTGTTTTTTCTCCATCAGCAAGATCACCTCTTCCAGCCTTTTCAGTCAGTACTTCATTCATCAGCCTTTCAACAGCAAGAGGCGCTGGTACAAATGCAGAATCTATTTGATGTCCATGATTTTTTTCATCCTCCAAATGCTGTTCCTGCCATTTGCGGTTTCTGTGCAGTAATCAAACCTATGTGCATGTAGTTTCTGCTTCTACTCAACATCTCCCCTCCATTCTACAGCTGGTACAGTTCTGAATGAGTTCAGTTATTTTGGCAGCCATCTTCTATCCCACTTCGCTCTGAGTATCTGTATCTCTCCAGCACATCCTTGCTACTGAAAACAGAGTGCACCATTTCTGAGGGGAAGGAAAATAAAGTAGCAGTGAACACTAGCAAGGAGTATTTCCCAGACTGGGCCCTCAGTTACGATGTTTCTTTTTTTTTCTTAATGGATAAAATGTAAGCCAATGCCAAAAAGATGGAGTGTAGTACCATGGTATCACCACAACGAGGCATGTGATGCATTGTTTTAAAAGCAGCTGTGGCAGACCATTTCTATCCTATGCAGTATTTCTTTCTCTTTTGGTCCATGGTGGATTTTCTCAGGTTCTATTCAGCAGTGTATCAGTTTAGAAAAGGTGCTTTCCTTTGTTGTGACATATTTACGATGGAAAAAAAAAAAAACCAAAAAAAAAAAAAACAGTTAAAAAGGTTTCCAGTTTTCCTTTCCCCAAAGGAAATAAGTACGGCATTATTTCTCCTGTGCACTTTCAACTACTCAGCTGCATCCTCCTCCCTCCCCATGATCCTCAGAAGGGAAAAATTACTTTCATTTTGCTTGCAGCTATTCATTTTTCACAATGTGAATACATCTTGATAAAATAAAGGTAACCTTGCAGCTGTGCTGTGCCTGTAGCAGGAATTCTTCAACGACACTTGCTAGTGCAAACTCCTGTGTAAGTATTAATCATTGGGACATTCAAAGTCTGCCTTGTGAAGGCTTTTAAGCTGTTGGGTATGTTCTTCTTCAAGGAATGAAGAGAATTCACATTGTTGTTCCAACATATTACTCCCCCTAGGGAGGAAATTCTGCTTTATATTTTAGCAATCCACTCCTGTATGATGATGCTGAGTAATCAGGGCCTCAGTAAAACTACTGATATGCAGAGGACCGTGAAAGAAAATTCTGTGTGTTGGACAATTTAGTCGTTCCAGAAATAGAATTAGAAGCAATGACTTGAATCTTAATTATTTAACTGTGTCTCAACAATTTAATTAAGCAATGTATTCAGGTGAGTTCTGTTGGGTTGCCCTCAATATGTGCCACCCTAGACCAACATAACTAGGACATAAAATTCAAGAATAAATTTTTCTGTGGTAGGCATCTTGAGGGGTCTCCACTAACTTGGTGGGATTTAGTTTCATAAAATTACTAATAGAGAAATGTGTGTTGCACCTTTCAGAGTATCCACAGTGCTTCAGAATAATTCAGGTCATTCTTTTCTCTGCTAGGCAGTCCTTGACTTATCTGGGACCTGTGATTTTTTTTATGTACTACCTCTCAGAGTGGAACCAAGAAGTTGTGTGTCCTATTTCCACTAAGATCTGTGTAACTCTGTCCAGCTTCTTCCCCACAAGACCCTGCATTTGCTTGGGTGTCCCAGCTTTGCACAAGCTTCCTGGAACTGATATTTGCTTCTCTAACATGTCAATCATACCATCGTACCTCTGCCTCTTCTCTGCTTCAGCATCTTCTCCATTTGCATTCTTAAGTATAAGCATAAGCAAGCCTTTGAGGTCTTCTAAGTCCTTCTTTTCAAATTCTTGTTATGGACCCTCTTCTTAGTGTTGCAGAGTAGTTGCAGCACAGTGTCGTATTTCTCAGTTGTTGTTTCTGCATTCCTCCTCTGGGAAATTCTTCCAAAGAGGAGGGAAGATTTTACTTGGTAGAAGAAAAAAAATCAGACACAGTTCAAGCTCCAGCCTTGAAAATTTGACCCTTGTTTTTTTGACATTTGGTTTTAGATACTCAGTAATATCTTACCCTTAATAATGGGCTTACCGCTTGGCTTGTGATTTGAGTGCCAAAGCAGGACACTAGTAGTAAAACAGAAAACAGAGATAAAAATATATACTGTTTCCAAGTGCAGAGACAGAGCTAACTGTTAACTCGCCAAACTGATAAAGTGACAATGAAGGCTTGAATGGCAGATCATAGTGCCACCCTGCTAAAATCTAAGGTATGCAGACCATAGTAAGACATTGTATGTTACAGGAAGGATGTTTTAACTGATATCTTAATAATTGCATGGAAGAGTCAATCCTGTTTTGCTGGAAGTGCTTTTGTGCAATTTCTGTTAGAAGAGCAATGGAGTCAATTCCCTGTGCTAAAATAGTAACTGTTTAATTCAGTGTGATTGTTTAATTCAAAATGAGAAACAGCAAAAGCTGATTGTTACCTTAAATTTAATGATAACTAATTGTGGGACAGCAAATCATTATTAAGCTCAACTGAAATTTCAGAGTTTCTCTCAACCCTGTCTCCTTGCTTTGTCCTTCTCACTTACTTCTTACCTTCTCCCCTTACTTTATAAAAAGCCCAACTGTATCCCAAATCTATTTTAAACTCTTGCCTTTTACTGCCATGGCAGTTTACAATATAGCTGTTTTGCTCACTTGGTCCTCCAAATTAAATTTCCTATGGACCAGATCCTCAATCTAAGCTGGCGTAGCTCTATCAACAGCCACCACTGCTGATCCAGATGATCGATCCCCCTCCTATTAATCACTGGTGCTTTCCCCCATCCCCCAGGCAGGTTGCTTGCATGGTGTTGGCAGGGTTCCTGTATCATCTGTTCATTCACTAATAACACTATTCAGCATTTATTGGGCCAGCCTGCCTCTCTGCACATTCAGCAGCAAAGCTGCTATAGATTTCATGATGGGGAAACAGAATCAAGCCCTATAAAGTCATATTACTTCGTATTCCGAGAGCTCTGTGCAAACTACAGTTAATTCACTAATGGTTTGTATTCATCTCGCTTGTGTCATAGTGAAGAGAAATGTTTCAATGCTGCCGGGGTGGGGTGGGTCGCATGATCGTTGCTCAGAGGATTTGAGAGTCACGTCACAAAAGGCAAGTTGTGGGCTTTCCTCCAGCAAGGACACACCTTGGTAACCACAAGGCACATTGCCAAAGACCTCCCTGTTAAGGAAGATAAGATTACAGAGTCTGTGCTGTCTGATTACGTGTATGAAATAAAATTGCCAGATAAAAACAGTATGAGGGACAAAATATTTTCAGCAGAAAGAGTGAATATGATCTCACTTACACCATCTATACTCTTGCTTTGCATGAAGAAAGCCCCGTCAGGTCCATTAGATTTTTAATGAAATGCTACTCTACAGGGGTAACCAAGTTATTAAGATAAACCATATATGCTTTAAAGAACAGATTTGAATGATTGACAAATTTGCCTCTAAATCAACTTTAAGACATAAAATTTTGAAGAGTGTTACTGGGGACTATAATGCTTTCTAAAGTCTCTCCTAGCATTCTGTCAATGACAGCAGGCATTAAAATAACAGAGTAGCCTTAAGAAATGAAAGAGTGCTTGGCATTTTGCAGTCTATGTTTTGTTCCCATTTTTAAATGGTGGTGCTTTTACCTATCAAGAAAAATATTTTCACAGGATTTAAAGCATATTGAAGAGTAAAAAATCTTAATTCAAATATTTTCATTATGTCACTTTTTGCAAATTTGAAAAGGTTGTGAAAAATTTGCAAAGCTCATTCATGCAGTTTTTAAGGAGTGTATTGCCTTAAATTAATTAATTCTCTGTAGTCATTTTAAGGAGATTATCAAGATTACATTTTTTAAAGAGTTTAATCTTATAGCATTACAGTTTAAAATACAGTCTATAACACTACAGTGTAACAAAATGCATAATTACAGATGTAACTGACAGCAGAAGAATGGCATACATAAATAAAGATACAAGCAAATATGCCAATCTCATTTTCACTGATACATAAATACCCACCATCAAGACGCAGCCTGGGCTTAATTTGTTAATAGTGTCAGAAAAAAAGAGAAAAGCATTAAAAAGTCAAGGCAGTGGTGTGTGGTGCTTTATTTCCTCCCCAGCCAAATTACTTCTCCCTGAAATAAGCATGACAAAAATGTTCACTTTCTGTGACTCACGTTTCGGAGCACGACTTGGTTCTGTTTCCACTGTAAGAACAGTCTTACAGATTTCACGTCCATCCTTACCGTACAGGCTCTTAATCCTGTGAAGATTTAAGTGCAGGGCTAGCTTACTGCACAGAGTAGCCCAGGTTATTTCAGTATGTGCTTTCTGCATGTGGAGCTTCAATGAAACAGAGCCTTTGTTTTCACAGTCATTATTTTTGAGTAACCATTGAGTTCTGTTTTGGCAAAATTACTTTTTACCATAGCTGCAGTTCCCTGAATACCAATATTTTTATCCAAATGTATTTGTAGCCTTGATGTGGCTTCCTAACACAAGTAAATCAAATTTAAATGCAGTACCATTCCAGCTAAGAATCTTTGGGGAATTTCTGGCACATGGACCAGCAAACCTGCAACCTCTGCATTGGCCAGGGACTTTTTCTCAGGCAGCCCATGGTTCCACCGAGCTTCCCTTCAAAAGCCTGCTGTTGTCCTCTTCCCCCCCTGCAATACCCTACTCCCTTTCAGCATCTTGTCCCACCCTGAGGTGTTCCACACCATGCTGTCCCAGCTGCTGCCAACTCTCATTGCATTCTGTGCTGTGCCCTCTTTGCCCCTCGTTGCTCACCTTCCTCTCCTCTTGCCTGGGTGAAATGGAAGAGGAGCCCGGTGTGGAGCAGCACCGGGTGGCTCGGTGGCTTTGAACAGGGATGGCGCGCGGCTTTGGATTTGCAAGTGAAACTGAAGGACCTGCCCGTGCAGAGCACTGCTGGGAGGGAAGCTGAAGCTGGGTGAGGGAAAGCACTGCGTGCCCGAGAGGTGTTTAATGAATGGGTCAGAAAAAGCATTTAGAAGTCTCACTAGGGCCTCAGTAAAGAAAAAAAAAATATTCAGACTCCTCCATGAGTAAATTTCAGCCCCGAGCATGTCCAATTGTATGGATATTTCTTATGGGTATTCCACAAAAAGCATCCATCAGCTCCTGTGGCAGCTTCAATAATCCAAATAGCTGCCTGGTTAGGAGTCCAGAAGTATCCGATTCCTGTACTTCACACTGTTCCCTGGCATTTGTCAGTTGAAAAGCTTTTAGCTTAGTTTATTTCAGAGCAAGCATTTCCCTTTGTCCCCCAAAATGCATGCCACTTCTTGGATCTGGAGGGCCAGAAATCATAGAATCGTAGAATCTTTAAGGTTGGAAAAGACCTCCAAGATCATCAAGTCCAACCATCAACCTAACACCACCATGTCTACTAAACCATGTCCTTGAAGTGCCACATCTATGTGTTCTTTGAACACCTATGCAGCAGAGCAGAAGGCTGTAATCACAGCACCAGGAGGAGAGGAGCCAGCCTCAAGGATCCCTCTGAAGCCACAATCAGTGTCACAGGCTTTCTGCCTGCCAGGTGAAACACTTGATTCCTTGCCTTACAGAATCAAGACTCAAAACATTGAAGGATGCAAGTTGGATGCCCAGCTGTAACAAGGGACAGGTTTTGCTACAGCATGTGGAGTCCAAGCTTCCTGAAAGGAGCATCTCTGGTACTAGCAAACAGAACTGCTGGGGAGCCTCTGGTTTCCTGCTTTTTTTCTGAGATGTAGAATGCAAAAAAAAATACTTTCCCTACCTAGACTTCCTCTACTAACCTTTATACTCCAGAAGTAGAGGGTTTTCTAAATTATAAAGGAATAAGCTGCCTGCATTGATGATTGTGAATATAATGAATTCCTTGGAATACAATAAAAGCTTATGTAATGTGAGCCTTAAACGCTTTAAGACGTGCTCTGACCTCACAAAATCCATCAGTGGTGGAAACAACAGGATTCCATTGTCTTACAAGAGCTAAACTCATTTCCTCAACTAATAATCTATTCTACTGACTTTCAGCTCCTACGTCAAGAAACACTTTGTACACATTTGCTTCTCTGTAATGTGAGTTGTATTTTCTTGGCTATTGAAAGTTACTCAGAAGCAGAGAGAATAGGGTCTTCTGAACATTTTTTCGCATGTTCACATGGTGCCTTTAATCACACTTGCAGGAAGATGTCAGCCTTTCAAGTACAGCCGTAAGGACGTCAGTGGTGCCAAAGGCCACATGACTGTCTTAGCTTGGCGCAATACTTAATTGGGAAATTATTTGTATTCTGGAAACTACTTTCTTTGGCTTTTCTGCTTTAGGCTCTTCAGACATACCAGACCGATCCTGCCATGAGAAAGATGCTAACGCAGCTGTATTTCTACATCATGCCTGTATTTAATGTGGATGGATATCATTTTAGCTGGACAAATGTAAGTAGTGTCAGTAGTATTGCTCAAAAAATTGTTTAGACGGGAAAGATTGAATGGTTGTTATATCATTCAAAGGTGGCTTTTTGTATAATCTGGTCCATCACTGTGAAGCATGCAAAATAGAAGTAAACTCCTCCCGTTAAACTGTAACACTGAATGTGTTTACCAGCATTGTTCTGTTATGTGTACAAATAGATTTTTGCCAAAATGTAGTAATATTGGTATTTAACTATTTTATAACTTATGTTAGGATCGATTTTGGAGAAAAACAAGATCAAAGAACACAAGGTTTCGATGTCACGGTGTTGATGCTAATCGCAACTGGAAAGTGAAATGGTGTGGTAAGTCTGGAGATACTTTGGTCCACCAGCTCAGATCACCCTGTATTTAATTATCCAGCAGAGTAAGTAGGTTAGGTCACATCCATTGTGAAGTGTTCTCTTTTCCATAATTAAAGTTGAAGCTACTTTCCCATAAAGTCACAAGCCAGGGCTCAAATCTTCCTTCTAGCTTCTGAAAAAATAAAAGTCCTGAACTTTGGAAAAACACATCTCATCACAAGTAAAAAGTTTTTGTGGCGAGTGTGACAAAAGTAAAAAACCACATATACAGCTATTTTGTATTTCTGCAATCACGTAAATAATTTGAAGCATAGTATTGAGCCTGGCCCATGACATTTCAGAATTTACCTGACTGCAGCTTTAAAAAACATTTCAGACTTCATTTTATTTAATTAGTCATTTCTCTGAAATGGCTTTAGCTTTGGAAATGTCAGACTTGCTTTGTTGGCCTCAAGAGGAATGTCTGAGAATATTTTAAGGCCATTATTATTATTGATTTAATAAAGAAAGGTGCTTCGAAAGGCATGGAGATCCAATTTTAAACTCCCAGCACTTCTGTAAATACTTTCATAAAAATTGACCTCAATTTTGCATAGAGAATGCAGCAGTAATGAAATACTAGCAGAAGTTTTGGAATGGGTCCACTGATGAAGAAATGATATTTTATTAAATCTTACAGCAATACAGTGCAACTCACAAAAGAGTAAGCAGCCATACAAGTTCTGGTGCAGCATAAAGTAATAGCACTTTATTGTGAAATACAGCAATATATACCTGGTTCTTCTGCTGACCTGCTCTCCCATCTTGAGCAACTTCCTTCACCTCTCTGTGCAGCTGTTTTCTCCTCCAGCATTTGTCCACCTTCATTATTTACATTATAGAACCATAGAATCAAAGAATGGTTTGGATTGGAAGGAACCTTTAAAGGTCATCTAGTCCAAGTCCCCTGCAAGGCAGAGGGACATCTTTAACCAGATCGGGTTGCTCAGAGCCCCGTCCAACCAGGGATGGGGCATCCACCACCTCTTTGGACAACCTGTGCCAGTGTTCCACCACCCTCAGTGTAAATAATTTCTTCCTTATGTTCAGTCTTAATCTACCTCCCTCTGTTTTAAAACCATTACCCCTTGTCCTATCACAACAGATCTTGCTGAAGAGTTTCTCCCCATCTTTCTTATAAGCCCCCTTTAGGTACTGGAAGGCCGCTATAAGGTCTCCTCGGAGCCTGCTCTTCTCCAGGCTGAATAATACCAACTCTCTCAGCCTGTCCTCACAGGAGAGGTGCTCCAGCCCTCTGATCATCTTCATGGCCCTCCTCTGGACTCGCTCCAACAGGTCCACATCCTTCTTAGGTTGTGGGCTCCAGAGCTGGACACAGTACTCCAGGTGGGGTCTCCTAAGAGTGGAATAGAGGCGAAGAATCGCCTCCCTCGACCTGCTGGCCACGCTTCTTTTGATGCAGCCCAGGATGTGGTTGGCTTTCTGGGCTGCAAGTGCATGTTGCCAGCTCATGCTGAGCATCTCATTATAAACTGGTAAATACAGAAATTGTGTTTGCCTAGCGTTAGTGCAACAGCCCTCCCTTCAGCCCATCCCTCTTCCACTGGAAGTCTCTAGACATTTCCGCAATGCTTATTGCTTGCTGCAGGAGTAAGCATTGTGCAGTCTGGCTTGCAGTGACTGGATTCTTTAAGGAGATTTTTGAGAACTGTAAGGATAAAAATGAGTGCAAATAATCTGACCAGGGCAATTGCAACTGAGGTGAGAGTCAGCAGAAGCACACATTCACAGTATGGACTTGTGAGATACATTTCCCTTTTTTTTCAACTCTACTCACAGTAAGGAGAAGACTGACACAGAAGCAGTTACAGAAGGCCTGTGTTAGGTGAGAATCCCTCCACTACAGAAAATAGTCCCAGGGCTGCTATCATGATCTTTAAGGCAATTTTATGCTGCAAAAATAATGTAAAAATGAACCGAAGTCCTGTATCACTGTTACCATCTTTTACTTTAGTGTGTAAGTCACAACTGCAAGTATTTGGGGGACATATATTTTCTGTTCAGAAGACAGCCACCAGCATGAATGAACAAAGTCTCAGAGCCATCATTATAGTTACCTATCAGTGCAACATTAATACTTACATGCTGCATTTTCTTTCTAGTCCTAATGAATCTTTTTTGGGTTCAAATTCCTCTGCTCCTCCCTCTTCTTGCTCCCCAGCCATGGTATTAAAGCACACTTTTTTACTCAGTCCTGAAAATGTTTGCTTAGTTTTCAGTAAAAAAAACCATTTTTTTCTAGACTGAGTGAAACTATAACAATACACACATGCATTGTGTGCTGTAATCCACTACTTGTTACATTTCTCCCCTGCGCTGAACATTAAAGACAGGTTCCCACCCTGAGTTTAAAAAATAAAAATTCATTCAAGGTTGCTCGTCATCCCACCAAGCACATGCTCTGCTTCCCACACTGGACCCCAAACTTCATCTGATTCTCTATTTTGCCACCGAATAAAGAGCTCTTTCATGAACTGGGCTGACTGGTGCTCAGAAGATCCTCACCCGGCGCCCCATGTTCTCATTAATCTGACGCTAAATGAGGCAGGGAAGAATCTGGATCATATCACACTTTGAGGCTTGTATAATCATGGTGTGTTTAACATTTAATACTGCCTATGCTCGGAAAAAACCTTTTAATTCAGTTCAGCCGCACGTACGGTTTGCAGACAAGGTTTGAACTTCACCGTGGGGCTTCCAGGCAGGGGCGTTGTGGCAGAATCTGGTCCCAGTAAAGCTGCTGAATGCCAGCTGCCGTGAGGTGCTTGGTAAAGATAACACAACATCCCTTCCTCCTTCCTCTTCCCCTCTAGCGTAGGACTTTGATGTAGGCTTTGTGATGTTGCTTCTGTACTCTCTAGGGACGGAGAAAAGGGCCGTATCACTGATTGTGGTGGATTTCACCTTGCAACGCCCTGTGCCCAAAATAGTGCACAGAGATTGCACACAGACCCAGGTGAATACTGACAGCAAGAACTCTGGGTAGAAATGCTCTTTGCAATATGTGCAATAACTAGCATAATGGTTTCATGTTCATGAAATAACTTTAAAGCCAATAGTGAGGTACTTAGAACTAAATTACATCATAGGGCAAATGCAGTTAAAGGGGGTTGGATCCAAAGGCCCCAAGCCGGCAGCAGTGGGAGTTAAAATTTCCAGTGCATCCCAATTTCCAGTGCACCCCATTGCTCACTGAGGACAGTGCCTCATCCTGGCAGAAGAAGGAGCTGCAAGGAAGCTTGAGAATCATGCTCCAGCTCATCCATCCTCCCAGTCTTCCTTCTCTAGCAAAGCATTGGTTTTATCAGTTTCTGCACACATTTCCTTTGCACGTTTGATCTCATGATGGATGTTGGAGGATACTTGTCCTCCCCCGGTATGCTATCAGGTACAAAAATCAGGCAGCATGGTAACATTTTATGCAATTGCATTTTCTTCTCATTACTGTAACTTAGACATTTCACAGGAGTTGATATGTACCGTGTCTTTTTTTTCCTTCTTGTGTTACTTTAAAAGAACTTCCAGTATAAAAATTGAGGATGTCCTTACATTATCCAAGGCCACCATGGAAACCCTCTTTTTTTACCACCAGTCAGCTTCACTTAAGGAAAAGTATTAACTACAGCTGGTATTGCAAATGGCTCAGGATAGTAGGCTGGACAGCTTAGAGAGTTTTTTCTTCCCAGAAAGTCACTAAGTTGAGTCATATTTTACTATTGGGTCATTTTACCATTAGCTTGTAGGATCCTGCTGTTTATTAACAGTGATGTCCATTTTCATGATTCAGTATACAATGCTGTTACAGGAGATGAAGTATCCATAAAAATAAAAAAAAAGTAAAGGCTCCAGAGGCTCTGTTAAATAGCTGTCCTCTAGCTATATTATCTGACAAGACATCGAGGCAGAGTGCTCTTGGGATTTGGATGACTTGGTGGCCATCTGTTCTGCAGGGAGGAGACCATCTGCCCTCTGTATAACCCTTCCATATTCACTGCAATCTAAGCACTAATACCTTTTGAAATCCCCACCTGTGGCCATTGAATGGTAACCTCAATTTTCATATTACCAATGAAGCTGCAGCATGCAATTCTTCCACTTTTTTTTTTTTTTTTTTTTTTGCCATTAGGTTGATTGCATAACCCTGTTTTAGTTCATATTATTATGCCTTCTCACACACTGCTCTTTTCTTATTATTTGAAGTTGGCAGTACTTACTATACAAAGGAAAGCTAATAAAACACTGTTTTTGTAAGTCCCTGATGACACCAGAGAATGTCACAAACAAACCATTATTATTCTGGAGGTCAGTGTAAAACATGTGGCATTTTGAAATCACAATGGATAAAAGAGCAGAGTGGATTTGCATAAATATTGTTCTTCTAGGCCCAGGCTCTAAGCTGTAAATGAGATGGTGGCTTAGATCCAGAATTGTTAAATGATAAAGGAGCCACTGCCGCATCTCCTTTTCTGAGTTTCATCTTTCAGTACCTCCTGGGCTATTACAGGCAGGCTACACTTCTGCAGCTTACTGCCACCTGAGTGGTTGACGTGGTGAAACATATCCTCACAACTGAACCCCTGCCCCAAACTCGAAGGAAAATTAAGCCCTGTGCAAACTGAGATGATTTCTATTTTAGCTAACTGAGCAATCATCCCATGTGGCTTGTCATTTTTTTCCCATAAGGTTTGCAAGAGTAAAAATAGGCAGTAGCCAGGAACTATTCTCATGTTTTAAACCAATCTCTAAGATGATGTCTGTTGAAGTTATCTACCTACCATTGTAACCATCACTGTAGTAGGTAGTACGTTAAAATTCTCTTAAAGGCTAGATTTGGCTTGGCAGTGATTAGTGAAGGAAGTATAGCTCTCTGATTTCAAATAGAGCAGTTAAGAATCTTCAGCAATTTTAATACTGGAATGCTATCATAAAAAGTGCACCTGATATGGAAATCCAGGGAAGAAAATACAATGAAGTCAGACTCTCCTTTTTCTGTTGGGTTAAAAATACGTCCTTTGGGGAGAACTGCGTGTAGTTGGCCAATTGGCAACTTTGTGTGTGTACTAGATGAGCAAGCAGATTGCTGTACTGAGATCCCACTGGCTCATGCCCATCAGTCACAATTTGTACATTGCTTTTCACACTTTTGCACGCAAGCCCACGCTGAACCAGAGGTTGACCCTTGGAAATTCTCTGTGATCATTCACCATCAAATCTCTCTTTCCATCTCTAGATGAAGGTGCTTCATTTCACCCATGTGATGACACCTACTGCGGTCCCTTTCCTGAGTCTGAGCCTGAAGTAAAGGCTGTTGCTCATTTTCTCCGCAAACATCGGAAACAAATAAAAGCCTATTTGTCCTTCCACGCATATGCACAGATGCTGCTGTACCCTTACTCTTACAAATATGCAGCTATTCCAAACTTCAGCTGCGTGGTAAGTACGTTAAAACTGGGGAGAATATGTTTACCTATATAATATTTTCTGGTATGCTTTGTTTTGAGAGGAGACTTGTTTCTTCAATACTCTGCATACATTTAATATTGAGCGGTATTTATTCTAGATCCGCTTGCAATCACATTTCTGATATATAACCTTCACTCTAAGTGAGTCAGCAGTAATTTGATTAAAATGGTATAGTGCCTTCCATCCGTCAGTCCCTTTAAATTACCTTATAGGATAAATCTCTGGGTTTTAATTATAGTTATTCTCATTTTATTTAATTAACTGTAATGGGAATTATGTAGTTAAGTCCTTCGGCATCTAGCTGAACTTCTGTCCCTTTATGCTCAGAACTTAAACACTAGGAGCACAAAGATCATCTTCAATGTTATGAACAAAATAAAATTGAAACCGCTTATGTTTATCAGTTAGAGGAGAAATCTCGTAGATTTCACCAAAAGTAAAGATTCAATTGCTTTATGTATTGTCCTACTCAGACACAGTGGTTTTAACCCCTTAAGACAAGCAGTTGATTAACATTGGGTGCTTTGGAGTTTTTGTCTGTTAGAAGAATAATAAGAGTACAGTTTTTTAGTGCGAGCCTATTGATTTACAGATATGTACATTTCATGTATTCCATGCTCATCCAAACGCAGGAGAACTATTCCCTCTGCTCACAGTTTGAGGTCTGTTTTTAGCCAGCCTCCTGCACATAAAATCCTTCTGGCTTATTCTCTCAGGGAAACATGGCTCAGGCTTCCCTTTCTGTTTGCTCCTGCTCGCAGACACACATTGCACCAACCAGTAGCAAGCCTCTTTCTTTCACCCTCAGTCCCTGGTAAAATTACGTTGTCCATCTGTCTCCCATTTTGGCCTTGAAAGTTGCAGTGACATTTAACTTACTGGTTTAAGCTGGTTTACTCCAAAAGGAGCTTAACTGCACCTTAGATTTATCCTGTGCAGAATAAATGATGTTGTTAATCCTTGAAGCTTCATTGAAGGACTCAGCCGCCCTCTCAGGAGGCTGAGCAGCCAGCACTCCACAAACTGAACTCTCTTTGTAGGTTTATTTCTGTTAAGACACTTAATTTCAGCAGCTACTAAAATTTCTTCTGTCTGATGTCATTTTTGGGAAACAGAGCAAATGAGTAGTTAACTAAGCAGCCAGAGGAGCTAAAAATATGAGACTTGTGGGGACCGGTCACCCAACCTTGCATTGACTGTAAATAAATCCATGAGCCTTCTTTTTATTCTACCTTCTCCACCCTCTTCGGGGGCATGGCAAAGGGAAAGAAAAGCTCCCCATGTGAATTGGTGACCATTACGTACCAAAAAACATAGGCTGAGAATTTAAAACCATGGGATCTCATTCCTTTGAAGACCAGCACGTGCAAGCACATTTTTTTAAGACGAGACAAGACAGCAGAAGTTAAAGACATAGTGTTAGGAAGAACGCACATCAGCTCTGCAAGAAGATTACTGTTGGGTATCTTGATGAAAATACCCAGAGTAACGCAAGGCAGTAGCAGGAAATTCATTGTAAGGAAAAGGAATCTCTGAGAGTTTCACATATATCAGTAAATCTTCTGTACATGTTCTTGTTGCTCAAGGGCTATTTTCATTCCGAGACAGGGAGTAAGTGCCCCTCAGCACACACACTCCACCTCTCCATTCACAGCTTTCAGACCAAAGGAACCCAGGTTTTGATGAGTAGTAGCTGTTCCCTGAGTTTGTGAGACCATGGATCAGGCTTCTCATCAGAGGAAGTGGAGCACCGACCTAAAGGGACAAAGAAGGATGCTGGTTTAGACAACAGCTCTGGACAAATGGAAGCCAAATCCCAGTTCTAAACATTTTGCCAGTATTGGGACTCTATACTTCTTTCTATTGCAGTGAGTCAAAAAGAACAAGGCGGTCAGAATGAGAAACTGAAGTAATTTCCTGTTATTTAGAAAGCTTGTTATGGGGATCATAGTGAAGATGAATGGAATACTGTTGCTCATTTATTTGTGTTTTTTAATATTTGCCTGCAGCCAAAGGCTCTGTCCCCTGGTGGCTCCAAAATGAATAGTCTTTAATATTTGAAGTGTCTAAAATGGTGACTTAGGCTGAGGTTTCAGATTCGCCAGTTCTGACGGAGAAGTACTGTGAGCTGGAAAGCAGCAGATCTCTGTTTCCTGCAGATGATGAAACAAGTTTGTTGGTCTACACGGACTGCATACAGTGAACAACTGTAGGACTCCACATGCATAGCAGATAAATAACATTTGGTGCTAACAGGGGGCCACAATGAATCCTAAGCAGAAAAGAGGATATTTCTGTCTGGGCCATATCATTCTAGTGAGCTGTCAGTTACCATTTCGATTAAAGTGTTCAATTATTCAGAGTTGCTTTGAAACTGGAGAGCTGTGTACTGGTCGTAACATGCATATTCTGTTCTAATTTAGGTGCAACTCTCTTATTAACACTCTCCTGAAATCTGTTCTTTTAAGATACTTAAAATGAAAATGTACTTTTAGACTGAAAAAAAAAAAAAGCAGAAACATTCATCTACCTTGAGAGTTTTAAATTTCACTTACTTTTTATCCCTTTTCTTCCTGTACAGTCACTTGCCTTAGTGTTTGCAGTGAACTTATATGGCACAATTGAGTGTGCATATGTCTTTGTAAAGATCTGGTAATTTTACGTGAAGCTTTCTCTTTGAGGATGTTAAAAGACTGGTTGCCTGGATTTATTCAGGACCAATCTGCGCAATATGCTGCTGTTGAGAACTGTCCCCTTCTTTGTGCACATAACTCCGACAGTGGAAGCAAGCAGCACCACTCAAGGCTAAGAGCATCGAGCTCACAGTGCCCAGGGACACCTGCCTATGTGGTGGATGTGGACTTGGGTCACTCCCAGGCTGCCCTTCAGACAGTTACTGCCTCTGCACAGATCCCAGTACTGTTTTTAAATGGTCATTGCCAAACTATTTCTTCAGAAAGATTTCAACAAGGCTTGCTTCTGTTGTCTCATTGCTGTACAATGAGTAACTCATGCACAGGGAGTCTTCTCCTTTGTGTCTATGTTCTCCTTTCCATGGTGCATTGACCAGGACATTGCTTTCCATCTCTCTCAGCTCCCTTAGCTGAGCCCTGCCTCCCACTCCCTTGGTGTCCTGTTGTCAGGCCGTCCCAGCTCCACACCATGGCCCTGGGATGGTTAAGTGCTAGGCACAGCTCCTTGCCAAATTTCTGTTGAGCAACTGAGCTTGGTAGTTGGGGCTTCAGTGCAGGCACCAGACAACAGCCCCAGGCTGCAGCTGGAGCTCCCCACTCCCCAGAGCCCTGCAAGGCCCCGCTGCCACCACCGCCACGGCCTCACACTGCCGCCTCGCCACCCTCACAGGGTCTGACATCTCCAATTCCATCATTGGTCTTGTGTGTCATGACTCACAGAAGTTGAGGAATCTGCAAGAAGAGGAAGAGTCCCAAGTGACAGCACTTCCCTCTTCCTCAGACCTCCTCCCACCTCCTGATCTTTGGTGTTAGGGCGAGTCAGAGGTTACTCCTCTGCCCCAGCTGGCCACCACATCCCAGCCCGGCAGAAGCTCCCGGCAGCATTGATTTCAGCAGTCCCTGCCTCCACGTACTCTCTCGTGGAGGTGGCAAGAGGAAGAGAAAGGGCAAGTTGACAATGTCAGGGTCCCTGGCACTATCATCCCCACACTGAGAAATAAAACAAACAAACGATCTAGTTGTGCCTAATGGATTTTTATAATGGAGTAAAAAAGTGCTCTTCCTCTTGCTAAGAACAGTTCTCAGTGTAAAATAAACCCTCCAAAGCACTATTTGCTGGCCAGTAAGTGAAAATTAATTTTTTTTTTTTCTTTCTGGAATTATATTTTAAAGCAGTTTTCTCTGGCTTCTCTACCTGGGTGGACAAAGATCCACAGCAAGAATGCCTGCACAGGTCAGATGGAGGATTAAGCCAGAATCCCAATTCCTGACAATGGCAAAGTGGAAGGTTAGGGAAAGTGTATAAATGGAAAGGCAAGTATAGAGTAATCCTTCCCCATGGCATCCTGATGAGTAAGAAGGTAAGGATCAAGTTCATGAAGACTTGCATAAACTGAAACCTACAGCTTTTCAGTTCATGGAAATAAAACAACGAAAACAACCATTGGAGCTTTACCCAAAGTCCAGCAGTTTTTAGCTCCAAGGGTGTTCATTTCCTGCTTTCTACAGGGACATGGCTCTGTGGTTTCCTAGATATTCCTGCCTTCACTGTACCTTCTCCAGGATCCTTTTCTTTGGGATCATAATATTCCTTTTTCTTTTGAATACATGCATCCTTTCTCTGTGTTTGAATGCACTGTGCACATGTGACCCTCAGAATTTGCCATGAGCCAGACCACCTGCACCCAGTTTCACAGGATGCCATGAACCTCCTATCCAGTTTGCATCCATATGGACGTTGAAATGTAGGTGCTGACTTTCCCCATACAGTACTGAAATCACATTTCTGCAATAATGTAAACAGTTCTCCAAGCCTACCTCACTGGCCCCAGAGAAAGTTAGGCCATCAGTGAACATTCATCTGTCCATCAGAGATTCGGGAGGGGAAGATGCCTCCTTTTTTTTTCCCACTCTGCTCACTGAACCACTGTGGAGGGTTGCCAAGAGATCAGTTCTCCTTCACAGTCCCAGCAGAGATGCGGTTTAGTGGACTGGGAAACACAACCATAGGTACTGGCAGAAAATGCATGCATGGCTTTTAAACTGCATAAAAAGATTATTTCATCTCATGGCCTCACATGTTGCTTAAATTTGTTGTGTCACTAAATTGGTACATATAATTACAAATACTTAATGGCTGATTATTCACAGTGCATTGAGCTTCTTTATGCCATGAAAATACCAAATTAAGTTTTTCAGGGAATTAGGGAATTGCTGTCAATAAAAATAAATAATGCATTTATCCTTTAAAATAATTTTAAATTAGCTGCCATGGACTCACAGAACACAGCATTGAGCCGGAAGCCAATGATCCAATCCCATTACAGTATTTAATTTGAAGTCTAATTTATGTATTTGTTTCTCTCTCCACACAGGAATTAGCAGCCTATAATGCTGTTAATGCTCTTCAGTCAGCCTATGGTATAAGATACAGATATGGTCCTGCATCTAGCACTTTGTGTAAGTCTTCTTGCACAGGTTTGTGACTTTGACTTACCTATAGTAAGAAGGAGATTACCCTTATTGCAAGAGAGAAAGCAAACACTGTTTAAAGTGAACTTTGTTCCAGTTGTGGATGGTGAGGAAGGTGGAAAATGAAGTTTTGTAACTGATTCAGTCAGTTGATTGCAGTAAGACTAGCTCAATTGATGCAATAAGAGAGATTAAAATGCAATGCATTTGAGTGGTAAAATCCAGCAAATAACATATAAAACCAGATTTTTTTAAAAAGATAAAACAAGATCTTAAAAAGCATCTCTTTATCAGCTACTGTAAATGCACTACTAAGTTATAAAATATTTGGGAGGAAATATTTCAAAGTAGGTTTTATTTTTCAACATTACTTTGCCTCTCTGTCTATGCAATTGTGATAGATACAGCTATTCATAGAGCTCATTCTAAAATTTAGGACAATCTCTTTAAAAGCCAGGTTTCAAATGTCTCTATGTCTAGATGATGATAAATGATAGCAACAGTATCTTTATTTGGACATCTTCCATTTTTCAGAGAGTTATTTCAAATGCATTTTTCCTTATAACAAAATATCTTTAAAATAAGCTTTTTAAATGTGCAGCAACACTCGTCAGGCAAGCTCTCCATATAGACAGGTAAGAGAAAAAGTTCAATAGGTTTCGACAAGACTTTTTTTTTTAATTGAAACTATGAGGCCCTAATGGTCTCGGTAATGATAACAGACATTGTGAAAGGGCGAAGCGTAAGTAAATAGCAAGATTTTTCACAAGTAACCCCCTGCATCTCCTCAGCTGTTGCTGTGTTTTGGCTAGAGCTCCACTTTATTGCGGGCCTCCATCTCACAGCACAGTCATCATCTTGTGCTCGTTACAGCCCAGTCAGTCTCTGTGTCAAAGGAAGAGCAATGCAAATTAATGCCAGAATTGCAAAAAAGACAGCAGGCCACAGGAGAGATGAATCTTTATATAAATATAAGTGTCTTGGGTAATCAACATATGGAGATAAGGAAAGCATAAGAAGCACACTTCCTCAGGAAGGTTTGTTAATATTAGACACCACCTATGCAAATGCTCTCATGCTGTAAGGAAATGATGAGAAAACAAGACAGATACTGAGAGAAAATAAATTTAAAGCACTTTGAAAAGGAGAATGTAGATTATTTTTTCAGTTTTCACCCTGCAAAGCAATTGCCTGAAAACCCCACATTAAAATAGGAGCATGCAGAGCTCCAGTCCGACTGGGAGGTCTTTGTAGAAGCAAAGCTTTAGACTGCACTCGCCTAAAGACAAGAACAGTTTGAGGCTTTATTCTAAATGCTCTCTTTTATTAAAGTTTTGCGTTACACAAAAAAAAAGTCAGTTATTAATTTTTTTCCTGGGAAAATCAAGGGTCTGATCCCTTACTGTGCTGAGCACCTTTCACCAGATGCTGGGTGTCCATGTCCTTCTCTGAAGGGTGTTCAGGACCAGGACAATCAACAACTGGAGTTGCAAGGATATTTACTGAGTCTTGGAGACAAAATGCCACAAGAACCCTCTGGGGCTTTCAACATGACCTGCATTCAACATGTTTTAAAAACTTCTCTGAATTCCCTCTTTCAGATGTGAGTTCTGGTAGCTCTATGGACTGGGCCTACAAAAATGGCATCCCCTATGCATTTGCGTTTGAGCTGCGTGACACCGGCCATTTTGGATTTTTACTTCCTGAGACGCTGATCAAACCAACCTGCACAGAGACTATGCTTGCAGTTAAAAATATAACTCTTCATCTGCTGAAGAAATGTCATTGAGAGCTATTTCTAGGAGCTGGAAGTAAGCGTTTTATTCGCAGTGCTGTTCAGTTGCCATTCTAAGCTTGGCCACTTCACAATTATAGAAACTAATGGGAAACATGGTATTGTTTCTCTCCAATTTACTTGGTAGGAAATGGAAAAAAAAATAATTTAATATCTGCTCTACAAAAGTCCATAAAGTTGATATACAGCTTTGATTCTGCAGCTTCAGTGGAGCAGGTCCAGCTCCACACAGAGGTGCCTGAAATAAAATTCCACTTCCAGACAATCCCTGGCCTTACTTCCTTTCCACTAAGGAAGTCTTCCCTTAGTGGGGTCTCTCAAATCAAGGGATAAAGTTTACATTCATGTATATGTACTCTGTGACCCAACACAGGCTGTGTCTGTAGCAGTAAATGGCATATAGCAGCTGGCCACACTGCAAGTGGCAATGTGGCTTCCTTCTGCATGTATACATACATATGTATATGCACTTTTGTGATTTTTTTTTTCATATAATACAAGAATTTGACCCAAGGTTTCCTTTAACTGTTCAGAGAAACCTGTTTTCAAATGTGTCTATTGGGGTGGACTCAAAATCAACATATTGCCTTTGAAAAATGTAACTTTCCTAGAGCTGTGTAAGAATGATAATGGAATATTACTGAGATAAACAATGCTCCGCTTTATGGAGAGACCATAGCTGACAAAGCAACTTGCCATGACTTGGAACTTGGAAGCAAGCAGTCAACTGGTGCGTCTGGGTTCTGCTGTAGTCAGTGTCTGCCCATTTCCACCAGCTGAGGACCTAGCCTTAAACTGTAATTAACTGATGTTAACTGATGTTTTATTTATCAGTATTCTTGCAGTGAGTTCTGTAGCTCCATGGCTTTGTGGCCATTCTTGGAAGTCATGTTTTTTGCATGTTTTAAAGGAATTAATAATAGATTCTTAAGTGAGCCGGAGGTGAAAGCAGAAGCTTTACAGCTGAAATACAGTGAATAAGCACCATGTTTGAAAGAACAGTAATGAAAGCACAGAGAGTATAACAACTTGTTGAGGGGTTTTTTGGTACTTTTAAAATAGTATTTTTTGATCTTATTATATCTGCAAAAGCACATATTTTACTTTATTGAGTTTAATCTTATGCCATATCATGTTAAATAAAACATATTTGTTTAAAAAATTCATCAAAGGCTTCTGAAGTATTCTTCATTTAGTTGTTAAACTTTAGTTCAAGGATGTGACAATTTTACCTATCTGTAAAACATTACTGACACCAAGGATGCGATATTTTTAAAAACCTACATCCTCTCTAAATACGTACTTGAACCTAGCAAATGTGCAACCTTTATGAGACTAGGGAGCACTGTATTTGATTAAGAATGCCATTGTTTTCAGGACTGCAAAAGGCAATTGGTGAATAAAGATGACAGAATTGCATTGTTTGTTAAACATTTTGTTAATAAAAAGTATTTATTTTAAACAAGCTTTCTGAAAGCTTGTTAAGATTTGATTAGTTCAGATTTGTTTGAGTAATACAAGTTTGTATTCTGGTTTAATAAAAATCTAGGGGACAGACGCTCTCAAAAGATCTATCCTCTAGTCATTTCCAATTGCTTATGATCATAATCATTAAAGATATTGAAGACAGAAATAACTGTCTTTTGCTATGCACAGATTCTTCACCAATGGTCTTGAGAGTGGTGTAAATTAAATATTAGGACCAATTGTTATTCTGGGTTTAGGTGACAAGACTGAACTACTATAAGGACATAAGAGAAAGACAGAAGGCATGAGAAATGTCTAATCAGCATGAGGCAAATTTACTTCTGCATTGCTACAGTATAAACCTTTCCAAGTACGGGCCAGGAGAAACCAGATTCAGATGTGATGGTTTGATTCCTGCTCATAATCCAGCAGTTTGTCATATGAAACATTTCAGCTTTATCTTTGTACTATCTCATCTCCCCTGGTACTGAAAAGTCATTGAGCTCTTTGACCAAGAAAGAGAAAAAAAAAAAAAACAAAACAAAACTCACGACCCTCTTTTAGTTACTAAAAGGATCTAACAGCATTGTAGATCTAGTTGACCTTCTTGGACAGGAATAATTGCAAGTATCCTTACATTTATCGAAGACGCTTTGACATTTAGAAGTACTTGACACCAAAACCAGTCCATAAGTAAAGCTACGTCTTGGGATCTGGATGGACTCGGCGTGAATCCTCTCTATTATGTGCAACTGAAAACCCTAAGCTGAGTTTTGAAGACCTGTGCAGGGTAACTTAGTGCCCCATAGCTGAATACAAGTGTAAACAGTCTCTGAGTCCTTTAATTTCAGGGTCACGAAAGCTGATCAGAAAGACAGTCACTAGAAAAGAGCAAACCTTATATCCTGAATTAAGAATTTGTAAGACAATTTACCAGCAAGAGTGATTCTAAATACAGTGGTTTGCCCTAAGGAAAGAACTACTAGGAATCAGCTGTTTGGATATGGAATGACAGCCTTTGAGACTTACAAATGTTATTTCTCTGAACACTTCTTTTTTATCTCCATAATTATTTATTTCTTTTCCCTTTGTACTTCTCTTCAGCAGTCTTTATTGCCTACAGGACAACAGAATCGATAACTGGTTTTGAGAAAAGTGAATTTATTTTATGATCATAGGTATACTTTATCATTCAGCACAATAAAAATTACATGAAGAGCAAAACACTGGTTATTAACTCAGCAGTCAAAATCACATATATAATGATTATGTGAAATCTAGGAGTTACACTACCATTGATCATTGATAAAATAATTGTAACTGCTTCTATAACTTAGAAAAAGTGCTTATACAAGGTTTTGTGAACATCTGTCCTTCTTGATAGCTTTTATTTTTTATAAACAAAATCCTCAGATTAATTTGTGTGAAGCAAACAGATCTATGCCTCTGCAATTCACCATTCCCAATAACAAAAAATTGTCACAAATGAGAACTTACAAAGATTCCAAATGACCTTGAATCATCATTAATAAATTGATAAACATTGACCTTTATAGGTTGAAAAGGGTATTGAGCTTGGTTGAAGAAAGAGCACAGCTGATGGGTGTCTTTTTCAGAAGTTGCTTCAAAAAGGCCAACATATGTGACACGCAAAGCCTGTAGAAAACTGCAGTTCTTTTTTTAAATTTCTGTAGTTTGGATAGAAAGAGTCCAAACGACCTTGAATGCCACCATGCATTTACTTCAAAACATCCAGTGCCAGTCCTCTTGTCTATAACCACTCCAGTGTGCAGATTGCACTGCCTACTCAAGGCAGAACAGCCATTTATTCATAAGACTACATCTTATTCTTAAGGTTAAGATGAAATCTTTATGTTTCCTGTCAAAATCAGATTACTATTTAACTATTCTAGTTTATTCATGTTAAACAATCTCTTCCCTTTTTATGTTTACATTCAATTAAGTGGTACTTCTCAAGGAATAAGATACTTGTTAGCATGGGTAGAGCCAGCGACTTACGTGATTAAAAGCCAGATGTTACCACTTTCATGCGGTTCTTAAAACTCCGGAATAATACCTCAGATGTGTAGAGATACAACTACCCCTCTGCTGTAGAAAACAGGACAAGAGAACAGATATTCAAATAAATTACAGAGAGACTTAAAATATAAATGCCATGACATTAGCTATATTTCTTGAAAAAAAAGAATCTTTTTAAATGCTTACCACGCAAAATACCTTTTCTGAGTTGTAAATGGAAAAATCTTCTGTCCACTGAAAATGCAGACCATTTGGCATGCTTAATGTACGCCCGATTCACACACTCACTCAGGATAAAAAATTAAGGTCTGCAAGAGCTCTAATTGCTTCCTCCTTCAGCTGTGTAGGAGGAAAGCTGGGTGCAGAGAGAGCTGCCTTCTGGCTGATTGCATCGGTAGGCTTTCAAGCCTTATCAGCACCATGAAGTCAGGAGTACTGATGCTCTTGGCAGGTCTCTCTTGGACGAAGGCGAACTACTCCAGAGTGGTTTTCACAGTTCTCGCCTGAACGTGCCTGTCGCCTTAAGCGCGATGCACTGGATGAGCAGCTTGTCAGAAATTCGTTGCCTGAGGCTGTGTGTGGTGCCAAAAGGGCCTGCCTTAACAACAGGGTCTTCTGTTAATGTCCACAAATTTGAGATAAACCAGAGTCACCCCAGAGCGGTGAGCTAACACATGGTTCTCCTTAGCAAATGATGTTTGGGGCGAGGATATTTAGAATAGGCAAATCTGTGTAAGAATGCTGGTCCTTGTCTGACAGGCAGGAGCGGTCAAGCTGAAAGTCTCAGCTCTCTCAGCTTACAGATCCTTTCGAGCCCTCTCCTGAGAGACCAAGTCAAGCACGGCTGGGCTTGCCCTTGGATTTAGACGTCGGGGAATGCACTCATAAATAATAGATTCAAATGTTAATTTAAAAAAATCTGCCACTGTCCCCAGCCATGCAGAAAGTGCACTTCGCCTTCCAACAAAGGAAAATCCATCCATTGCCATAAAGATGTGGGATGATACATTTCATCTGTCCTGCCTGCTCTGAGAGTCCAGCAACCTTAGCACTGCTCGGCGTTATTGAAAAAGACATGCGGCAGAATAGCCATAACAATGAAATATTTGAATCCGCCCCCAGGCCTGGAGGAGCATATACTTTATCTCAAATAATAGATAACCGTTTCTGAAATAAATATTGTGGTATGACTGAGCACAGGTGTTTTAGTCTTTCGTGCTGACTACTGTGTGCCAGGCTATTCCTCTGCATACCAGGATGGCTCAACGCTGGGGAGACTCTCTCTTTTTTTCACCAAATAAAGATCCCTTTTTTTTTTTTAACCAAATCTGAGCAGAATATCAAGTTAAGTCTGAGGAGATATATATATACACAAAGGAGTCTGAGAAAGTTTCGTTTTCTAAGAGAATTTTCAATTTTCTTGAAAATAACGCATCTGTTCAAATCACAGCCAGAGTTTTCAGGTGGCTTATTGTTTTCAGCATGTCGTAACTGAAAAAAAACAGTATAGCAGCCTGAAAAGCTGAGCTGAAATGACTGATCTACTTACTGTTTAATTTCCTTTGTTTCATTTCACTTCATTTCCAGATTGAGAAAATCTGGGTTGATTGGGCTGAATTGAAGGAGTGCAGTCAAAAAGCTGAGTGTAAAGGGTTCTTCTGTGCTTAATGATCTAGAAATAGCTACTTTCTTTTAAAAAGTGCAACTTGTTATATTTTAAGTTCTTTATACAGATTAATTGCTTTACTCTGAATTAAATTATCACATTCACAGAACCTAGTATCGTTTGGAACGATGTATTGTTATTTTCCTGGCAGCCAACTTAAAGGGTTAAATGAGTGAAATGCCTGCTAGTGCGGTAGGAGAAACAGAGCTGCTCTTTGGCCTTGTTAGCACAGAATCTGTCAAAAAGGCAAAATACACTTGAGCCTTATCTAACAGGATAAATTTGCTATATCATGCTGCATGCGTCTCCATTTCTCTTCCTCCATTTCAAAAAAGAAGTGAATACTGTCTGTCGGTGACAACTTTGGGCTATAAAAGTGCCTAACTTTTGGTACTAAATTTAAATCATGAACCTGTTAAAATGTGTGAACTTCCCCACATACCTACGCAGATCCATTCACACACAAACAAGATGTCTGTCTGCACAACGTGTACTGTGTGATGGTTTACGTAATGGTGTAGCTGCAATTCTTGGCAGGCACAGGGCTGCTGATAGCAGGCAGCATGTGTTCGGCATCTCTCTCTGCCTGCTGTAAGCACAGGCAAGTGCAGCTCGTTCAGCCAGTCCCCTAAAAGCCCCCGACACTACTTCACCAGTGCAACACAAGGAGTTCTCCTCCTGGTGCTGCTGCTGCGTATTTCTGTGGGTTATCCACTGCTACCGCTAACACACCACCGACAAGCTCAGATCATGGGCCAAGGCCTTTGTGTGTTGCACCGTAAGAGGTCAGGTTTTGCTATTGCAAACATTTAGGGCAGAAGCTTTAAGAAGGTGTTACGCCCTCAATTCCCAATGTCGACTCCATCTCAGAAAGCCTTCCTTACCTCGTGGGTTACAAAGAAGGACCTATACCATTTCCCACAGTGATCCAAGGGGTGTCTGGGCTGTTCCTGGAAAGACTGGTAGCACTAAGGAGAGCACCAGAGAGCCTACAGGCCCATACCAGCTGCCACCAGGGTTTTTGGCCTGCTTCAATCCATGGACAATTCTTCTATATATTAGCCATTTGCGGGAATAGAACCATAGAATCATAGAATAATTTGGATTGGAAGGGACCTTTAAAGGTCATCTAGTCCAAACCCCCTGCAAGGAGCAGGGACATCTCCAACCAGATCAGGTTGCTCAGAGCCTCATCCAACCTGGCCTTGAATGTTTCAGGGATGGGGCATCCACCACCTCTCTGGGCAACCTGTTCCACTGTTCCACCACCCTCATTGTAAATAATTTCTTCCTTATGTTCAGTCTTAATCTACCTCCTTCTGGTTTAAAACCATTACCCCTCATCCTATCACAACAGGCCCTGCTGAAGAGTTTCTTCCCATCTTTCCTGTAGGCCCCCTTTAGGTACTGGAAGGCCACTGTAAGGTCTCCCCAGAGCCTTCTCTTCTCCAGGCTGAACAGCCCCAACTCTCTCAGCCTGTCATTTTTAAAACAATAATTTTAGACAAAACCCCACTTTTTAATACATTTTAAAGATTTTCTGTTAAAGTTGTTGTGACTATTTTAACAAGGTTTCTTTTCTAAGAAATTAGGTCTCTTTCCCAAGAAACTGAGGTAGAAGGAACCTGAAGTTGCTGTCATGCTGAAGGCTGCTTAGAGAGTCTGAATGCAGTCCACTACCTGTCAAACACATACCTACCAAGACTGCGGATAATAAGTGCAACCTTCAGGAGATGTCTCAGCAGACACCTCGCAGCAAACATGTCTGAACACCAGGCTACTCCTCAGAGCGCAGTTTTGATGCAGACTGGCTAATGAATGTTGGGAAGCTTGTCTACAACTCTCTCCTCTTGAGCTGAGAGTAGGAACATCATGTTTCCACAGCTGTCAGGATGACACTTTTCAAAAAAACACTGAAGTCTGTATCAGAGTTTTAACAGAGAAAGGAAGGTCCCCGTTCTTTTCACTCTCCTCTGCACGGCACCAGGGGAAGAGCACCTTCACTGCTGTGCATGGCTGCACATCCACTGACACCCAACCCATCAGTGCTAAAGCCTGAATATGCACGAGAATAACTCTCCTCCATTTAGGTGTCTGCTGAAGGACGTACAAAGAGATGATTTCTTGAAAATTCCTTTTTGGATTCAGCAATTTCCATTCTGCTGAAAATTAACAGACAAACTAATCTCCCTATATGTACAGGGAGGGGGAGAAATCTTGTAAGGCACATTATTTGTGAAAAGTTTTATCCAAAACTATACTAAGTACAGTACATATCATCTTCATACTCTAACTCTGAATGCACAGACCAAAGGTGGAACATTTGGAGCATGTTATCAGGTGGACTAAAAACAAAGGCAAAGGACAGAAGTCTAATTTGGAGTAGTGGAAAAAGTCCAAATTAAATAGCAAGACTCTAAGCACCAAGAGCAGGAGAGATTACTTGGACTAGTATAAAAAGGTATTTTTATTTCTAACCAGGAATAAAATTGCTGAAGCACCAATACTTGAGAAAGATGAAAGAAAAACAACAGTGTTGAATAATTAGAGGACTGCTGGGTCAGATGGCCTACTGGGAAAATGAACAGCTATCTGTGACTAAACAAACAGTTAGGAAGAACAAAAGTTAGGAAAAAAAATGGCAAACAAGCAGCGACTAATCATTTTAGATTAAATGACATTCTGTGAGAAGTATAAAAATATCTTCATCCTAGCTAAGTAAATAGACACCACTGGGATTATTTCTAAAAGTAACAAGCAGATAAGACCAAATGGGCACTGAAATAATGAGAATCATTTCTCCATTCATCTGGTGATGTCAGAGTCCACAATCAAGCTTCTCCTACCTAAAAAATTACCTACCTTTGGAGTACTCCCATGGGAACATTGTTAATTAATATTCAGGAACCCTGTGATATAATTAATTTTTAGTGTATGTGGATATTAGCAAAGAGGTAAAGGTAGTAATGCTTACTACCTCCCCTGGCAAAGACAGTGTTTCCCACTCCATGCATGTTGGCACCTTTATCTCCACCTCTCCAGCTGTACATGTGGATAAAGCCTAACACAGCAAAACCAGATGGGTACCTGCTGTGTGGAGATTCCATACAGAGGTTGCAAAAGTTGTCTACATTCAATACCTAACGAGGGCTTATAAGAAAGATGGGGACAAACTTTTTAGCAGAAATGTTTTACAATGAGAGTGTGAAGCACTGGAGTAGGTTGCCCAGAGAGGTGCTAGATGCCCCATCACTGGAAACATCGATGGCCAGGATAGACAGGGCTCTGAGCAACCTGATCTGGTTGGAGACGTCCCTGCTCCTTGCAGGGGGTTTGGACTAGATGACCTTCAAAGGTCCCTTCCAACCCAAACTATTCCATGATTCTATGATTCTGTATTTGGGCTGTATTTCCACAAGAGAACATGTGTAAGTGTAAAAAGTACTAAGTATCTTCTTCAAGATACTGGAGACCAAAAGGTAAAGAGGGTTAAGATTAGTTTCCCTTATGGAAAGCCTCACTTGTCAGAAAATTCATCAAAATATTGATCCCATTGCATGGTAGAAGTGCATTTCTTCTTCCATTTTTCATTAGACATCCATAGTGCCGCACAGTGATGATTCTTCTCTATTCTTCTGCATTGCAATACATTTCATAAGTACACAGCTTTTCAAGACTAGATTAACACCATAGCTGAAAACAATAAAGTTGCAGTAGCACCAATATACAGTGTGAAATTAAAGACCTGCAATAAATTCCAAGCAAAAAGCAGTACTGGAACGCAGGAGATGAGACTTATATGGGAATGTTTCCAAGGAAGGCTCTCCTAGGCTTCACTAAATCTTGACATTGTGTATCTATTTAAATCACACTTTATGCACAAATTCACTGGAGTACAGAAGTCAAGGCTGCAATGAAAGGGAAAACTGTTGGATACGTATCATTTTACTTGCCACTCAGTGTGGGAAATTGTTTTAACACAGCCAGAGTCGGTTTATTTGTCTAGTATACATCTTTTAAAAAAGTAACAATAAATAAATAATAATCTTTAAACTCTGCAAATTTCTTTATTATACAAAAGAGTACTACTTATTAAGGCTTACACATATTAATTACAAATCTCTCTGTGCTTCACCTTAGGTGTTCCCTGACAATTAAATACACCACCACGAAAAAGATCCAAACCTTTAACAGCCCAACCACTGTTATTCAGCATATTGACAACAACTGGCAATAATCCTACAGGCAAAAGCGTTACTTGAGATTTCTGAGATACCCCAGTAAATCCTGCCATTCTTTCATGTCTGGAAAAAAAAAACAGGCAGCCCTTGTATCCCCTCCTGGGGGAGAGTAGCGCAGGGCACCAAGGAACAAGGAGGTGTTAGAGTTACAGGCTTACCCATGCACCATTCACCTTCTGGTTTTTCTGCATTCATCCCCTGGGGTGGCAGGCCTCAACTTTCACCTCTCTGGGAGGAGAATTTCACAGTCCTTCTGCTCGGAAGGTGGGATTTAACTCGTCTGACTTCAACTATATGAAAGCTGTTCATCTAAACTAAATTGACTTGGTTCCCTCTGTAGTCAGTAGAGAAAAACAAAGGATGTAGAGGATGACAGGTCACATCTATCTTAGACTTGGTCCTGCACGCGTTACTCATTAGATGCTAGTCCTTTTGCAGGAGTTCATGTGACAGTTTAGACTAGGTGCCTGCTTTTTATAACCGTTAAAATTAATTAAGACAAATTCCACCCTAGGACGAGACATATCCTTTAACCTCCAGTACATCAGCCATGCTTACACACCAGTTCCGGCTGAATTCGGATGCCTGAAGTTCTTCCTCTCAGGTTTGCCCATGGCATGCGGGGCATTCAGGGAATAAACAGCCTTCTTAAAAATAAATGTAGCCGTAAATATTTATCTATGAGAAAATAATGTACACATAACCAGCAAACTGTCTACATATATTTCTGTCATGTAACTTCAACTATAACTCAGACAGACCTAATTTCTTCAGCCACCACAAGCGAAGCCTGGTGTCTTTCAGGTTCTGTGGACCATGAATGCTTCTTCTTTTCTGTCCCTCTCTCTCATGTCTCTTTTAATCCTGCCAGTTATTTTTGTTACTCTACATTCACATTTCATTTCTTGTCCTTGTAGTTTGCTGGAGAGGGAGCCAAAAATCTAAGAGCCCCCATTAATAACAGTTTACTGTCTAACTTTGAGTTAGCTGCTTGATGCATTCTTTTTCTTCTTTTTTCCTGCACAGATTTTTTACCGATTAAACAAATGCTTCTATATAGCATACAAAAAATACCAAAGACACACAACATACCAGTACATGAATAATCAAGCAATGCAGAGTATTCAAAATCTATCATAGGGCAGCTCCAAATCTGTCACCAAAAATAGCAAATTCCAGGGTTGGTGAGACTCTGGATTTTACCCCAGCAGCTGATCGGCTGCCAGCTGCCTGCTGAATCCATACAAGATGTCCCTTTATGCAGTCAGTCTCCTCTGTTAATTATCTCTTTTTCCGGCTTCTAGCAGGCATTAAATGATATTTAAAAGCTACCGAGTTTAAAGCACTCCCTGAATTTAAAGTCAAAATGTTATCTTTTTTTTTTTTAATAAGAATGTATAAGAACTTCATGTTTGATGCAAATGAGACAAGTAAACAAATATTCACAGTAAGCTATAGCCTCTTCAGCCTCCTACTGCAGAAATTAATCGTGTTCTTACAAAAGCCACTACTTTCATGAGAAAGAAAATCTCCTCTGAGCTTTTTATGGGCAAGAAAACCAAAATGCAGTCATAGCTTCATCCTAAAACATTTATTAGAACTGTATGAGTGAACTAAATGCTTTCTAGTAAATGACATAGTAAAAATAATCATAGAATTTATGCATAGAAAGTGACTACAGATTTCTGTGCTCTGTGATTTTTTAAAATAAATTAATGTTTGCAATTATTGCAATAACATTTAGGTTTGCAAATACACCAGCATGTGTTAATATTTCACACAGTGACCACATTTAGCAAATGTGCACAAATATGCAAAGCCTGATTATAAGACATTGCTGTTATTTCTTGGATTTTTGGAACAGAGCAGTCAGCCTCCGTAGAGGGCTCATACCTATTTCAAAGGACACAATTTCATTCTTACATGGTTTAAAATTATTCACAATTGTGTATTCTCCTTTAAATATTTCTCCATGAACTATTATGCCTTAAGATTAAGGAAGCTATCTTGCAGGCGCCATATATACTGCTGCAACAAAAAAGGCAGAAATTTCAGTTGCCGACGCTGAATGTTCCGGTTTCTAAGTATCCAGATTGGGGTTGACCTCATCCATGTAAAAGAGCTTATTGCTAGCACACTTGGTTTTAAAAACCCATACCATATTGTTTCCTTCTTACATCTGTGTCCATGTCATTTGTGTGCGATAATATCCGATGTGTTATTTTTGTTCTAAAATGGTGAGCAAAGGAAAAGCAACATGTCGACATGAGTTTAATCCAGGAAAAGTTAAGGTTGAACAAACTAACAAAGAGAAGTTGTTTGTCAAGCGAGCATTTTGAGGATGACACATGCAGCTATCCAGACGTGTGACCCCCATTCCATGCATACACAAGTAGACCATTTCAAGCTCCACTGCCAAAATATGCTGTTAAATTCATGCACATGAGGGGTTTTTTTTTGCAAAATGTGTCTAGTCCCAGTGCTAGCCAAGGAAGGAGGTTTGGTCCTATGCATATATAAAACACCATAAAAATTCTCATTAGTGTTGACTTGTGTTGTTCTGTTTAACATCTTTGTCAGCGACATCGACAGTGGGATAGAGTGCATCCTCACTCTATCCAAGTGTTCACCGACAACACCAAGCTGTGTGGTACAGTTGACACTCTGAAAGGAAGTGATGTCATCCAGAGGGACCTTGACAGCCTGGAGAGGTGGGCCCATGCCAACCTCATGAAGTTCAAGGCCAAGTGTAAAGTCCTGAACAGTGGATGGGGGAAGTGAGTGACAGCAATCCCAAGCACAAATATAGGTTCGGTGGAAGGTGGACTGGAAGCAGTTCTGAGGAGAAGAACTTGGGGGTGTTGGTTGATGAGAAGCTCAACATGAGCCAGTTATGTGTGCTTGTGGCACAGAAAGCCAACCACATCCTGGGCTGCATCAAAAGAAGCATGGCCAGCAGGTTGAGGGAAGTGATTCTGCTCCTCTACTCCGCTCTGGTGAGACCCTACCTCAAGTACTGCATCCAGGTCTGGTGCCCCCAACATAAGAAAGACATGGACCTGTTGGAGCGAGTCCAGAGGAGGGCCATGAAGATGACCAGAGGGCTGGACCACCTCTCCTATGAGGACAGGCTGAGAGAGTTGGGGTTGTTGAGCCTGAAGAAGAGAAGGCTCCAGGGAGACCTTATAGCAGCCTCAAGGGGGCCTACAAGAAAACCCAGAAGGGACTTTTGACAAGGGCATGTAGTGATAGGACAAGGGGTAATGGCTTTAAACTGACAGAGGGTGGATATAGACTAGATATAAGGATGAAATCCTTCACTATGAGGGTGGTGAGGCACTGGAACAGGTTGTCCAGAGTTGTGGATGCCCCATCCTTGGAAGTGTGCAAGGCAAGGCTGGATGAGGATTTGAGCAACCTGATCTAGTGGAAGGCGTCCCTGCCCATGACAGGGGAGTTGGAACTGGATGATCTTTAAGGTCCCTTCCAACCTAAGCTATTCTGTGACTGTTATTTGTCTATTATAAGGGCCCTGAGCAAAGCCTCCTCTGTACAGACTCCCTGTTTAAGAAAGGGCTGCGGTACTGGTAAGCACAACTTACCTCAGATCACATTTGTCAGAGAAGCAATCACAAAAATCAGTAATGGCTCTACGGATTCAGAGGAACTTGGCCCTGTTGAATTATCTGCTGCATGTCTCACAAACTATGATAAATGACATATTTACCAGCCCAACAACATTTGTTTGTTTGGTCTTCTCAGCTACAAACAATTACAAATTGCACCTCAACAGCCCCACCAGTGGCACAGCAACATTTTCTAATAGCCATTGTCCCTACTCCTGTATGAGAAGATCTAAAATTACAAAGCTTTTAGCAAGAAACAGCACACAATACACACTTTCAGATATCAAAATGAAACACTCCAGGCTTGCCTGGCTCTGAATGCAGACAGCAGCAGGTTTGCATGTCATGAGAAACCACCCATTATACATGCTGTGAACCAGTCAGTCCAGTTTTTAATGATCAGGCTGCATGTCAACTCTGACACTTGACTTGAAAATAGAAACATCTTGGAAGTCTAATCAAAACTGTCATAGGTATTTCAGAATGTCTTGTAAAGATATTTGAGTGAATACACACCTAGTAAACACAGTGAGCTAACTGGGATACTAGAATGAATCATTACAGTGCTTCTTTAATGTCTTTCTTCTAGGCAAGAATATCCATAACTCCCATTCGATTTTATCTTTCTAGTTATTCATATTCGAAATGTTTCATTCCTGCCACGAAGCCTACAGTTTATAACGTATATGCTGAAATATCAGTTATTGCATTTTTGACAGGAAATAACCCACTGCAGTTGCTGGAGGAAACAATCAGGCAGATTCAAAGATCACTTAACGGCAGTTAAAAGTGGTTATTGTTCCAGTTTCATTGCTTCTCACCTTAATTCACATGACTTTTATGACCTCTCTGTCTAAGCTTTTCAACATAGATATTAAAATACTTGGAAACCATCCTTGTTATTAATTTGACTTACCCGGCCCACAGATTAAAGGGATATTTTTCTCCAGCTGAATTCCATTCAACTTTTCTCAGTTCCTTTTCATTTTCAACCTTTCTTTTGTTATTATGAGCTTACTGAAAGAGATCTACATAAGCCTTTGAAAATGCACAAGTTCTAAAGCAACACGCTGAATTCACCTCAGATCAAGGGCAAGAAAGTCATTCAGCATGTAAAAATTAGGTTAAAACTAATGCTTCGTGCTCCCAATATCTAGGCTACTTAATGCCTAAACTGTAAGACAACTCAGCATGCGTTATACTGGTCATAGTACATCAGTTACAAAGACCTGCAGGAGTCTGAAGCCAGGATGTAAAGGTAGGAGAGTCATCATTTGCAGCAAATGTGTTACTTTTCTGGTTTGTTACAAGTCAGAATATTTCCATTTTTTAAACTGAAACTGGAGATTAAGTATTCAGGACAACCATACACTATGGTAGTCCTTCCTATTACAGATGTCTGGGGAGATAACTAATTAACCAGGCTCACATCCACAGAGTAATCTAGGAAAGCCATAACAGTAGGGACAGCACCTCCCAAGAAAGAGAGCAATCATATTGTGGCTTCTTCCCTTCAATAGTTTCTCCTTAAAATCCAATAACAGTTCCTTAGCAATTTTATCTGCCGGAGTAGGCTAGGAGAAGCAATAAATCAGGGGATTTTATTGCCACCTTTGTCATACATTCTCCACACATCTTCTTTTGCAGTGCAAGGTTCTTGGGAAATAGCCAGAACTGTATACTCTTGGTATTCAGAGAAAGAAATACTTGCCATTATGAAGAAGTCACTACACTGGCTTGGATTTACCTTAGCACTTGCAAGGCCTCACATACAACAATATCTGTATAGTAGATTCCTGGTTCACGGTGAAGAATTGCTATACATTTCTATGAATAGCATGTTCCCCAAAAGAAAGGCTCGGTATTTTCTCAAACAGAGTGTGCCAGAAAATCACCTTCTCGGACAGTTATGGCTGATACATCCATAATCAGGTCCTCAAGTTTGAAAAACTGCTACAGAAACTTTAAGAAAACCCCTCTATAACCAATTTTTTAAAAATATAGTTCCTTCTGCCTTTAAGACGGATATTTGTATTCCTTCTTCATTCACAATATTAGGGAATGGTATGCTGAGGTGCCATGGAAGCTGGGAACTGAATTATTCATGTATCAGCAGGAACAAAATGCTGAAGAAAGTTGTTGAAAACTCTTACATATAGGCTAGAAGAAAATGTATTCCTACAGAAAAATTCCTAGCAAAAAGAGATCATATTCCAGCAAATGCAGCAGTATAAGTTTCCAGCACATAAATGCAAGCTACAGCTGAGAATATTTGATATTCCCCACAGTTTCCATCCACAATACAAAACTCTATTCCATCACCCACTAGAGGTGGGCTTTTTTTTCTTCACAGCTATCTGCCATTTTATCTGACATTTTTCCTGCCGCTGTCACAAATTGACAAATATCATGCTTTACTAGGAGTATGTATCCTCACTTAACTGTAGTACCAAGAATGTATTTCAATGCAGCAAGAACCTGTACTTTTTAGCTTTAAGGAATAAATTTGTCACATTACAAAAGCCTCCTCACAGTGATGGATGTTTATTTCGTTATTGGTCACTCCAGGGTGTCATACACTTTTGTACAAATGTTTGGAAGCAACCTAGGAATTATCCACTGATTAATACTCGCTAGGCTAAGCAACACTGTTCTTTCAGTGCAGCAGCGGATATACTGCAGCCTGTTTTAACCTCTTAGAATACTCACTCTACAAACAATGAACTCTTTAATTTCAGCTCCTGAATTTATCTAAAAAAAACCTCTTAAAAATATTAAAGTACATTTATAGTGACTGTATCTCTTGCAGTTTGGATGAAAGATTGTGATCCTTTGCATAATGGATACAGTTGATAATTTGAATTATGCTTCACTTATTTTTAAAAGGGTGGCAGGCCTAGGACTCCACAAAGGGACAGAGCGAAATGCTGTCTTTGTGCCACACTATTACATGACCAAGCACCACCAGCAGACCTGTTAAATCTTATGCATTCAGTAAGAGACTTGGAAACTTCTCCACCAAGGTGCCTGCAGTTGCAGAACAGAATCACAGCTTCTCTCCTGTTCCAGGTTCCCATCTGCCAGATCCATCTGGAGTCTGATCCATCACGCACTGATTATCTGTATCTGGTACATGAAAACAGAACAGGAGCAAATGCAAAGTACTGTACTGCAGCTAAAGAAGGCACCAACAAGTGAGCCACCACAACTAAAGGATCATATACACCAGCACTAGTACACTGATCCTATCTATTGACCCATCCCTCCTATACATGGGGTCACATACAAAGACAGGGCTGAGTGGTTTCTTGCACAATGGAAATACCAAAGAAAATTTATATTAAAAGCAGTAGTTTGGACAATACTTTAAGTTGGCATAAACTGGTACTGTTGCCAAAAAATGCAAGCCTACCCTCCTCTTGCCCATTTTCTTGTTCCTCTCCTTGTGTTATCCCCTCCCTTGAGCTAACACAAACATTTGTGAGGTTGCCTGATAAATCAGGATACAGAATGTATCAGATTAAAAATCCTGTTTCTTGTCAGGTAAATTTCAACCTAATTAAATCCTGAATATAATTCAGCACATAATTCACAACATGATAATGCAAATGCTTATGCTGAGCAAGGAAGCAAGAAACATATAGGTAGGACCAGGAAGAAGGATTGCTTCTTTTAGTGGCAGTTCTGTGGCAGTTCTTACTCTAGCTTAAAGCAATCACAGTCTAACTACTACTGTGCTGTTTCAAAGCTCATCAAGATGATGTAAGAAGACAGTGCCGCTGTCTTCTTGTGACTGGCCCTCCTCATTACCCCTGACCACAACTCCCCACTCTCTTTGTTGTGGAAGAATTACTGAATATGCAGGGAAGTCTGATCAATCCACTGATCCCACTGAAAACTCACTTGCTTTGTAAGGCTGATTTTTGGCTGGACCACTGAGCTGAACTGACTGACTATACAGTTGCACAACTGCACCAACGTAAGAAAAGAGGTGAGAACTGACACGGGAATATGAGTTCCCTTCGGGAGGCAGTGCAGCCATAGATCATCAGATTGTTCCAAGCATGAAACTGCACTTCTGCTATCCCCTTTTACTGTCAGATGGAAGCAAAGGATTAAAAGTCCTAGCTTTTCAGCATTTTCAGGCAACCACTGCATACAATTGTTGTACATAAAGCCATCAGAAGCAGGTGCTAATTGTTCCCTCTCACACAGAAAGTTCTCAGCAGTTTTTTATTACACAAGTATCTAAACTCACTGAAAACATTTTAAACAGATGAAATAATATAAATGGCTTTCAGAATACTCCAATTAACTTGTAAATAAAAAAGTACTAGACAGTAATTTTAGGGGTGTTTCTCAAATACATTTTTTCGCTTGCGCTGTTTTATGTTTGAATGTAAAGGCTCAAATAAAGCAGTGGTGCTTTTGTGCCTTAGCACAGACATGCCAACACATTCCTCAGCAAGTTTGTGGGTAACAACAAGCTGGGCAGGAGTGCTGATCTGCTTGAAGGAAGGAAGGTTCTGCAGATGGATGTGGACAGGCTGGATCAATGGGCTGAGGCCAATTGTGAGGTTCACAAGGGCCAAGTGACGAATCCTGCACTCGGGTCACAAAAACCCATGCAACGCTACAGGCTTGGGAAGAGTGGTGGGAAAGCTGCCCAGCGGAAAAGGATCTGGGGCTGTTGGTCTACAGCCAGCTGAATATGGGGCAGCAGTATTACCAGGTGGCCAAGAAGGCCAACAGTATCCCGGCTTGTATGAGAAACAGTCTGTCCAGCAGGACCAGGGAAGTGGTTGTCCCCCTGTGTTTGCACTGGTGAGGCCGCACCTCGAATACTGTGTTGAGTTTTGGGCCCCTCACTACAAGGAAGACATTGAGGTGCTTGAGTGCTTCCAAAGAACAATGAAGCTGGTGAAGGGCCTAGACGACAAGTTTTATGGGGAGCAGCTGTGGGAACTGGAGTCATTTACTCTGGAGAAAAGAAGGCTGAGGGGAGACCTTATCATTCTGTACAACTACCTGAAAGGATGCCATAGCAAGGTGAGTGTCGGTCTCTTCTCCCAAGTAACAAGTGATAGGAATAGAGGAAACGGCTTCAAGTTGTGCCAAGGCAGGTTTAGATTGGAAAAAAATTATTCACTGAAAGGGTTGTCAAGCACTGAAACAGGCTGCCCAGGGAAGTGGTGGAGTCACCATCCCTAGAGGTATTTAAAAGACATGTAGATGTGGTGCTTAGGGACATGGTTTAGTGGTGGACTTGGCAGTGTTATGTTAACAGCTGGACTCGATCTGAAGGTCTTCTCCAACCTAAATGATTCAATGATTCTGTGATTCTATCTTTAGTTAGGAACGCATGTAAGACAGAAGTTTTCTAAATCTTCACCCATTCTTTCTTGTGAGTTTTCTTATTCTCCTTTCAATAGAGATAAAACCCTAGCTTTTAAAGTAATCATCAAAGAACTAAACGTGTTCCTTGTGGTCCGCAGTCTCTGTAACAAAATCCGCCCGCAAAATGCTTCCTGAAAGTCCATAAAATTCTTCATAACTGACCAAACATTATTTTAGTACATGAATTCCTTAGCAAATAAAGCTGACAGAACAACAGTCTCTCTTCAAAGCACTGGGAGAGAGCACACAAGCTCACAGCCATTCCTATCTTGGCCCTAAAGGGGGCACTGGACTGTCTTTTTATCTCCATTGCTTACATCATCGTTCCCCTGTGATTTCCATCCTCGTTGTCTCAGCTCTTGGAAGGAAACTGGATGTCAACCTACTGTACAGATGATTTACAATAAAATCTTCCCGTGCAATTTCAGAAGCAGTGCTTTGGTAACATACAGGCTTTAAACTGTTGTGGGGTTTAGGCAGGGGTTGCGTTGTGACTAGCATGTAGATGTCGAGCACCAGCTGTGCCAAGCTATAAATTTGGTGAACTAAGCAGCAGTTGCTCGAACCTGAGAACAGAAATTGAAGATTCAAACCACATGAAAACAAAACAAAACAAGACAAACCAATCAGTTTAATCTATTCGTGTTAGAGCAGGAACGAAAGACAAGGAACCGAGTGTCTTTTTGACAGGTCTTTTCCTCCAGTAACTTGATGCTTCAGCAGCAATTCTATACGCTCAACTAAAATGCATTTTACATGTTGTCACGTTCCAGTTTCGGACGAGAGGAAGGCCCCCTTGCGTTCCAGCCAACCTCAGACGAGTCTGGGAGGCTAGGGGCGGCTGGACCAACCTCTCACACCCCGGAGCGTGGTTTTGTTCGTATTCTCGGGAAACAGAATTAAGACTCAAAACGGAGTCAAGTGCCAGGTAACTTTATTAACCCGACAAGAAGTTTGCAAACGAAAGAGAAAGGAGAGAAAGAAAGGAAAGGGGGAAAAGAATTCCGGTTATAATAGCTACCACCACGGAGTTGCAGTGTCCGGACAGTCCAGTTCGCTCGATGAGGGAACGATCCGTCCGGTGTTGGTCCTTTCGATGTCGGTTCTGTGGATGTGTATTTCGTTGAAAGAGAGAGCCCTTGAGTGAAGTGCAGTCGTGTAGTGAAGAAAAGAAGTGTAGTGCAGAAAGTGTGTGTGTAGAAAGTGTGTGTGTAGTGAAGAAAGTGTATTGAAGAAAGTGTGTCCCGTTAAGAAATGTTCTCCTTTTATGTTGGTTGTTTTCTTTGTATTTCAAGAGCTGGTTTTTCCTAGCCACACCCCTCACCTGGCAGTGATATTACCAGGTGATAAGCACCTCTGGGCGATGCATGCGGGCGGGGGGGGGCGGTGGCAGGGGGCTAGGGCTAGATGTCTGGGAACCAGTTCTGCATTCAGGGAAGCCATTTTTTGGGTGGTGGTTTGATGTTTCAACAACGTTGAGACAAATATTCAACACAGTCTCTCACACATGTAAAATCATTTTGTGTACCACATATAAAAAGTCATTAATATGAACAAATCAGATAACTGCAGTCCTCAGCGTTCTTTACATACAGATATCCACTGTCTTCATGATATTGCAAGTCTATTTCTGCCAAATGGACTGCGAAAATCAATAGTAAACTCCATTTGCTACATAACACTTGCAAGCTCTGACTTGGCTAAGGAAATTTGGACTCAGGTTGTTTGTGCAAAACTACCAGCAAGAACTCCATGGAAATTCTTACTCTTGCTGTGTGGTCACTAGTGGGCAGCTTTGAAAAACCAAAGTCATTTTGACATCAGAATTTCTGAACTTGCAGCTGTGTATAAAAAAAAAAAAGATTTAACCAACAGGCAGGAGCTTTTTTTTTCCCTAAATATGTTACTAGAAATAATTCCTTTATGCTTAGTAATTGTGCCCCTCAAGACGCAGTTTTTTGAATAAACCAACACAACCTGAATATGGTCATTAAAAAAAAACTTGTGTGTTTTTTTTTTCCCAAGAATCAATGTGCTTGGTAATGTGAATTCTAACTCTCTCACAAAGCTGTTATAAGGCTAAAATCAGGTCTACCCTCTTAATATTTTCAGTATTGTTTATCAGTTGGGTAATAGAATAGCCTGTGGGTTCTAACTGACAGTGACTGGAAAAAGCCCCTGGTGCAGATCAACTCATTTCAGCAAAATACATGGTTTGCTTTAACAGTAAGGCCTAGCACTCACCTATATCTTGTACGGAATTCCCCATGCCAGGGTATTCCTAAAAAAGTCCAAATAGATAGATACCTATGAAGCAACAAGTCATTTTGGCACAAATAATTTTTCATTTGGGAAACTGGTTAAAGCAATGCTGGTTAGCATCAGCTGCCTTTTCATTAGGGGGATTGGGATCACCGTACCTTTACTAATGCAGCTATGACTGCTCTGTTTTAGACAAAGAAACAGAGGTGCTCAAATAAACCATTCAGTAAAGAATGCAAGGCTGCTTGCAAGGCCTTAGCATGGTGGCGTAATAGCCTGGGCAAGCTCTGTCAAATTCTCCATGAGGAAGGGATCAGGATTAACTTCTTTGGAAGGCTGTTGTCCTGACTGATGCGGCACGACCAGAGGAACAGAGGACAGACAGGAAAAGTTAGCTGGGGATAACTGTCTTCCCGTATGCTGGCTCTCCATCCTCCGAGGTCAGAGACAGCCCCTGGTTTCCACAACCATTTCTGCTTTCTGCACACTGATGTTACAGCCTTGTCCTGCTCTGCCTGAAAGGTACATGCAGAAATTCAGCCCTTTCATTTCCAGATTAATTTCTAATTAATTTTTTTTGTTTGTTTAAAGTAAAAATTTTCTGCAACAGACCTGGCGTCAGTTAATGCCATATTCTACTTTTGAATACTGGTGTACCACCTCTGAGTGTAAAAAACTTGCCCTATTTTGCCGCTTACCGGTTAGCCAGAGTTGAGCTTTTCCTAGCCCCAAATCAAGCCTGAGGAAATCACCCCTTAGCACTCCGGGAAGCAAAAAAGGCCAAACACCACAAGCAAAAAAAATCAACAATTTTACAAAAATTTGTAACAATTTAATAAAATAATTAAAAAAAAAACCCCACAGAAGCCACTGTTTAGTTGTAAGTGAAGGTGCAAATTCTTTTGAAGTGCTTTGTACCCTTTTGCGCACATACACAATGGGGAAGAAATGCGGGACGACTGTGTTGTAAAGGCAGAGGACGAAGGCGACAGGGGCAGGGTGCCGAGCAGAAAGGGCACCAGGAAAACACCGAGGCGAAGCGTTCACCCAGGGCCCGGGAGCGGCGGCCAGGCCCGCTGAGCGCAGCCGGCTCCGGAGGCCGCGCCGGAGGCTCCCGACGGGCAGCGCCGCTCCTGCAGGGTGGGGACGGGGCGGAGAGGGGGCTGAGGGAGGGCCCCGTCTGCCCGGGAAGGTGCGAGGAGAGCCCGGTCAACGTCCTGCACCCGAACCCGCTCCTCTCCCCTCCCTCCCTCGGCATCGGAGGGTGGCTCTCTGCTCGCTCACACCGTGAGGTAGAAGCCCGGGGGCTTCCCGTCACGGGAGGCCGCGGCCGGGAAAGAGGAAAGGGCGTCAGCTCCGCTTCGGGGAAACCTCTGCCCATACCCCCGACGGACCCCCGCCCCGCCTCTGGGGCAGGTGGCACTTCCCGGGGGAGCCTTCCTCCCCCTCCTAGCGCTGGTGGCCCGGAAGGGAAGCCCTGCCCCTCCTCCTCCTCCTCCTCAGCCAGCTCCCAGGTGGCAGCGGCCATCTCCGTACCTCCCCTCTCCGCTGCCGCCCGCGGGTCCGCTCCACCTGTAGGGCGCCGCGGGGCGGGCAGAAGGCGAACGCCCGCCCGCTTCCCTCCGCCCGCCCGGCCGGGGCACGGCCGCCGCTTCCTCCCGCACCGCAGCCGTGCGCCCGCGGCCCTGACGTCGTTTCCTTCCAACATGGCGAGGGCAGGTTGTTGCTGCTGCTGCTGCCACCGCCGCCGCCGCTGCTGCCGCTGCTGCTGATGGAGGCGGGTGCCGGCCGGGGGCGGCTCGGGGATTGAGCGCGTCGCGGGCGCCGTCCGCGCACACCCGCAGCGAGGGCGAAGGGGAAGGAGAAGGAAGGAGAAGGGTTCGTTCTCCCTCAGCCGTGAGGGTTGGCTGTCGCCGCCGCCCGGGCCCACCCCAGCCTCCCCTCGGGGGGAGCCTCCGAGCGGGCGTCGGGGCGCCGCGGCCCCCTCCCCGCTAAGGGAGCCCTTCCCCCGCCCCTGCTTCGGCCCGGCCTGGCCGCCTGCCCCGGCCCCTCGCAGCCCTTCCCCAGCGGGAGCGGCCGGTGCCCCGGTTTCCCTTCCCCACCCCACGCCTCCTCCTCCTCCTCCTCCTCTCCCGGCTCGATCGCGCCCATGTATGAAGGGAAGAAGACGAAAAACATGTTCCTGACCCGGGCCCTGGAGAAGATCCTGGCCGACAAGGAGGTGAAGAAGGCGCATCACTCCCAGCTGCGCAAAGCCTGCGAGGTGGCCCTAGGTGAGGGGCGGGAAGGGGCGGCGGAGGGGAGTCGGGGTGCGCTGCGGGACCCCTTCCCCCATTGCCTGGTGCGCGTTTGTGTGGTGGGTCGCTGGGGAGGGGAGGGGGGGGAGGCAGAAGAGGCACTTTGGGGCCTGCGGGGAAATGAGGCGGAGAGGAGCTGAAGGGCCGGGGGAGCTGGGGCTGCGGGCTGAGCCGTTGCACAGGTTTTGGGATCGAGCGAAGGAGGATCCGGGTGGTTGGCGTGAGATTCGGGGCGGGGGGGTGTGGGGGGTGCGCGGAGCGGCCGAGGCCCTGTCGTCGCCTTAATTGTGAAGCCCGGTGGCAGCGTGAGGGTGGCCAACGGGCTGAGCATGGGGGGAGCCGCGCCCGGTGCCGGCAGCGGCAGTGACCCTCGCTGACAAGCGACGGTGAGGGCGCTGCGGCGCCCGGCGGGCTCGCCTCCTCTTCCTCTTCCTCCTCGCCGCTCGCAGGATGAATAGGCAAGAGGGACGGAGGCGCCGAGCTGACCTGGAAGCAGACGGCCGGCGGGGAGGGAGCAGGTGACAGGCAGTGGTGAG